>JAJOZX010009555.1:0-165871 GCA_023014485.1 Bathynomus jamesi | reverse complement strand
GCTTTTGGAAAGGATTCGCTGTCAAACATTTCCAGCGTGTAATTCCATCTGGTTGGCACATCTTGAATCAGCTTCATTGAGGCAAGTTAAGTCTTCTTTGAATTTGATGTAAGGCGTTGCGTCGCTTGCGGAGAGTGGCGAAAATGACCGACGATTTTCCGAGCCGTTGTCTAAAGATTAGCCACACTCGGAGGTTCAAGCAGCCATCCTTTCACCAGTTGAGTGTATGAGCCAAAGAACCGAAACTATCCATTCCTGTTTGTCTGAAAGCGGCTCGCATGTTAGCTGCATTATCTCTCATGATCATAAAATGTCTTCTTCTTCGGACAATCCCCAACTTTGAATCATTTCTTGAACTTTGCGGAAATTTTTTCTGCTGTATGATCCTCGTTGAAGACAGACACATTCAACATGATGTTTTTGCGCACGAAGTTTGGGCCGACGAAGTACAGGTCAAGCTTATTAAGAGGTCATTGTCTTGCTGACTGCTCGATATGTCCGTGGTGAAGGAAAATTTCCTCTTCTCTTCCTTCATTTGTGACATCAATTCCTCGATCTTACCTTTCACCTTGCTTGCCATGTCTGGAATAAGGTTCGTCCTGAAAAACATTTCAGAACGATTCGTGTACTTCGGATCGGCAGCCTGAAGTAGTCGCCTAAATCCGAACCGTTCGACACATGCGAAGGGCTGACGGTCAATGCAGATCGTCTCTGCCACCTTCCGGTCAAGATCAATCTTCTTTCGGTCATTATGAGCGTATGGAATGGATTTGGAAAACGCGACCTTAATGGATTGAGTAGCCGTGGCGGAAGTAGTTCCAGGCATGTCTCCTAGAGAGAATAAATAAAATATATATATATATATAGGGTGAAACCAATGTAGGTGGACAGTAAATGATAACGTTTATTTTGAGAATACATATTTATTTTTTTGTATACTATAATACAAATAAAATTTAAATAAATTTTAGTTATAATATTTAATATAATAAAACACAAACACCATAGTTATAATGAACACCATAGTTATAATATAATATAACACAAACCGTATTCACCTACTCGTCCACCTACTTTTGGTTCCCGTGTATATATATATCTATATGAATAGAAACGACGTAAATAAGGGGCGTCTCTGCACACGGGAAGAGAATACGAATAATAACAAATGAGGCGAACCGCCCGGGAATCGAACCCAAGGCCTTCCAATTGCCGGTTGGATGCGCTACCATTACACGGACCTCGATCAATCATAAATCGAAATTCTCCTACATAGGCAGAAACCAATGCCCTGAGAGGGCACCCTCGCAAATCGTGAATATGTCATTTAACTGCAATGACCACGCAGTATATAAATGAATAGAAACGACGTAAATAAGGAGCGTCGTTTCTATTCATTTATATACTGCGTGGTCATTGCAGTTTTATATATATATATATATATATATATATATATATATATTTATATATATATATATATATATTTATATATATATATATTATATATATATATATATATATATTATATATATATATATATATATAATATATAATATATATATATATATATAATATATATATATATGAAAAATTATTTCACGAAAGTGACACGTGAAAATGATTTTAATACAGAAATATTTATATGTAAAGTTTTATATATTTAATATTTTTTAATAAATAGAAGCTAAGTAAGTTAACAAAGAGAATTAAATTTACTTTAGTTTGTATCTTAATTCTGATTGGGGGAAATTATAAACAAATAGAAAACGTAATTTCAGGGAGACTGATATTACAATAAATTCGTAAATCATGTTGAAACTTGAAATCAAACTTTATATATAGCAACTTTTTATATATAGCAACATCTTAGCAACTTTTTGGGCCCTGGGCAGGCTAAAATTTAGGAACCCGAAATATACATTAAAAACAACAAATATTTAGACTGCCTAAATTTTATTGAATTCACCATTTTTGGAGCCACTAGGATGTCGGGGCTTGAGCAACTGCGAATTCTCTCTGAGAATGTTTGAAGAATCACTTTACAGATTTTCATGAATCTACTCACCAGAATTAGTAGCAGAAGTTGTACATTGACTCTTTTTGGCTTCATCAAACTCAGTCTTGTGCTTGTTGATAAGGTGACTCCTCAGGTTCGATGTAGAGAAGGTACTCGCACTTGTTCCTCCACGAGAGAGAGAGACACCGCACAAATTGCAGATCGCCCGTTTTCCATTAGTGCTTGAAGCAGTGAAGAACTTCCACACAATGCTTGGCATTGTCACACTCACTAAAGCAAAAGCGAATAAATTTACACCAGTAGTTAATAAATTTACAAAAAAGTTATTACACATTGTTGAACTGATTCACAACTTGCGAACTGAGGAAATGACGCCGCGATGGTTACGGGCTCGCTTTACATAGAGCGGTAATGAGTCATGGAAATTTCTAGAAACGTCGGGATAAATCGCGAACACACTTGTAACTTCTCGAACAGCTGGGAAGTTTCTATTTGGAAAACGCCCGGTTTTTTTTATTCTTAGAAACAAAAACTATCGGTATCGGTAGCTACTAACCATCGGTATCGGTACCGATACCGATACAACCATCGGTCGATGCCTAGATACTGGGTATGTTAAAATGATGGTAGAGCGAACGTTGCATTATAGAAAGTAAAAGAAAAACCTGTTAACAAAAGAGTCCAAACTTGTTTTGTGATTTACTAAAAACAATTTTTAAGCTCTAATACAACCCACAACTTAATTAGCAATCATTACACCGAATATTTAAAATGCTTTTCCAGCGGTTTTCAATATTAAAAAAACACTTCCAAATAAAAACATGGAATTAAAAACAAAACAAAAAACCTGATCTGATTAATTTGTTCGTTGAAAGCTGATTAACAGTAACCTATTTTGAACTTTTTGGGCTCCATCTTTTTAAGTCTTTTATTACATTATTAAAAACCGTAAATTTATTTTTAAAAAAGGGTGGGGGGGGTGTTTTCGTAGTCTTTCGTTCATTAATTTTTAGTTTGTAAATTCTTGTAAATTTCACCAAGTGAATTACGGACACTTTTTGGAACATGTTCATGAAGAGAAGGGTCCAATGGCTTATTTATATACTCAGTAAACTGTATTATACTGTGTGTGTGTTCTTGTTTTGTTTACGGAATCACGACAATCTTTAGGATACACACAGAGCAATGGCGACACGAACATGCGCATCACGACATTAGTAGTCCCACGGTGGGATATAATTAAAATTAGGTTAGGTTAAATTTATTAGGCTTTTTAGATTTGGAAAATGTCGCGATACAGAACTGAATATACGAAAATGTGTGAAAATGTCGCGTTTTCTTAGTATAACCAAACGCGCGCGCGCGCGTGTGTGTGTGTGTGTGTGTGTGGTGTGTGTTTGTTTCGATTTTGCTTTAACTGTATGGGAGCCTTATTTACCAATGTGAATTCCTCATTTTTCAGGTGATATGAAATGAAGGCGGGGGAGCAGCGGGCTCCTCGGGGGAACTGGGGGGATAAAACCCCCACGCTCATTCTCGCTACGATCCTGCTCGCTAGTTGCTGTCTCGTCCCAAGGGTCAGTGCCGAGAGGTAAGTAGAAGGTACTTTTCCCCGCATGCATCTATACTACCGCTATCATTACTACTAGTACTAGTACTCCGTCCGTGTACTTGATTCACGTACAACCACCACTAAGTTTTGTCCCAGGAAGTATCATTTCCAGTACATAATAATTAATACCCGAATCAACCGAAGGTCGAAACAGGTTGAAAGTCGTAATCAGAAACATTTTTCCCACCAAACATTTTAGCAGAAGTCAAGATTCGTTTTGATTGCTAACAATTAAAGTTTATTTGCACGTAAAAAGCTTGTAAAATGCTCGTATTCATCATATCGAGGAAATTGCGCGGACATAAACAGTAGAAGTTTTATATAGAGTAACTGCCTAGGAGTTGTGTGGTGTGTGTGTGTGTGTGTGTGTGTGTGTGTGTGTGTGTGTGTGTGTGTGTGCTCATATTTAATATGTATATAAATGTATATACAATTCCGTTTCAAAATACTAGAACACTACATGTAGTAAAAAGAGTTCTAGGACCCTAAAGAGACCCATTTCAGGTTTGGGTATGGAGAAACAGGATAATTAAAACAGTTCGATGCAAACTGCGAAGACAAGGAACATGGCAAAATTGGTGAAAACTGAGACAGAAACTACACTGTCTATAAATAGCAAAAGTAGCTGCAGAACTCATTAACAAGTACTTATTTAAGAGTCGCTACACTTTACATTAATACAAACATGCGTGTAATTTGGAAACATTTGAGTGGGGAACAATATATCATAAATGAAATATTACTCCGGTAATTCCCTGGAATGTATACCATTATTAAGCTTTGAGCAGTTACATAAGGTCACTTTACTGCTGTGTTTAAAAATTGTATCATACCATCGTTAATTTTACCCTCTGCCATTGTTTATAAGAATTTTGGCATATTGTACTTTCATTTCGAATAATATTGCGTGCAATTTCGGCATATTGTACTTTCATTTCGAATAATATTGCGTGCAATTTCGGCATATTGTACTGTCGTTTCGAATAATATTGCGTGCAATTTCGGCATATTGTACTTTCATTTCGAATAATATTGCGTGCAAGGACTCTCAGGGCATATAAAATTGTAAAAAGAAAGGTTTGGAAAATATTTATGAGAGGCTTAAAATATTTTGTAAACAAAAAAATAGCCGTCATTTTTTTATTTATTAAAATACAAGATTTTAGAAGATTTATTTTTTCTTAAATAGCTATACTAAAGAAAATCTCGCCATTTTATTAAACCAGCGTTGTGGGAGAGACTAGAGCAGAGGTTCTGAAACTGAGGGTAATTACCCCCAAGGGGGTAATTTGGGTATTTCCGGGGGTAATGGAGCAATTCTTAATTAATATGGTAAAACTTTCAACATTAATGTCTGAGTCACGATTCCATTAAAGAGCATCTAGATGCGATGATTACAACTATCCGCAAATATTATCCCAGTTTAAATGAACGATTCAAGGATACATAGATCGCGCGGCCATTTACAGTTGATGAAAATACGATAAGTGACAGTGATGTAGCAGGAAAAATTGAATTTGTGTCTCTTCGAGAAGATAGCTTTGCTAAAGAGGAATTTCAAGACTACTCTTCACCAAAGTTTTGGCTGAAAAATAGCAACGATTACCCTGTACTTTCGAAAAGGGCTCTCACACTGCTTGTACAGGCTCCGACGACGTACCGATGTGAACAAGCATTTTCTGCAATGGTTACAATTAAAACAAAAGCACGGAACCGCCTTCAACTTGAAGCCGACTTTAGGTGTGCTCTATCAGGAATATTGCCACGTATTAAGCAACTTTTAGCTGAAAAACAGTTGCACCCATCACATTAAAGGTAATTTCAGTTATTTTCAGTAATTAATTTTTCCACTTTCTTTACAACTTCGGCATTGCAAGTTTGTGTGGGGTAATGAGATTAGTTGAGATCAGGAAAAGGGGTAACGGGGTCAAAAAGTTTAAGAACCACTGGACTAGAGGAAAGCTTTGTTGCAAGATTTTCTAGAGACAAATACTGACCATAATATACAGGGTGTCTCATAAGTCCGGTCTTATAGGAAAATTTATTTTAAATTAAATTTACAGAAGTATTATATTAGAACTAAAACAAATGTTCAAATTGATGTCTTGTTTTGGGACCTTTTTTTTTTATTGCAGGTAGAACACTAGAACACGCAGTGGCTAATACGAAAGCGAGTTACACTCGTGAGGAAAAGATTGAGGCCGTTTATTCTACCTGCAACATTAGAAAAAGGTCCCAAAACAAGACATTAATTTGAACATTTGTTTTAGTTCTAATGTATTACTCTCGTAAATTTAATTTAAAATAAATTTTCTTATGAAACCGTACTTATGGGACACCCTGTATATATAATAGATATCAGAAGAACCATTTTCTTGCTGTTATTTCGCACATTTAAGCATTATTTATTTAGGTATAATATATTAATCAGTTTTCACTGCAACTCCAAAATTAAATCTATCAATTTCAAATCAAATTAAATTTAAACATCTTTCAGACGAAATTTAATAAATCAAATTATAAAAATGTTTCCGTCCAAACAAGCACCCAATTTATTAAGATTGAACAGGACAAAACTATTAAAAAATAATTTTAATATAAAAAATGGAATTTTAATTTAAAATTTCATCCCTTTCTCGTTATTAATCGTAAAATTCGAGAAAATTTAAACGAATTTTATAAATAGAATTTTTAATTAAGTTTTGAAGGGGTAACTTACATATTTTTTGTATTTTTTAAATATCTTCATTTTCTATTTTTTTTGGTAAATGTTTAATTTAACAGAAAAAAATTGCATGAATATTAATATGGTGAATAAGAATGGGTAATTATGTATATTGAGTAACTCAGTCATTTTACACACCAAAATACATTTTTCTAGTAGTATTTGATGTGATTTGTTCAAATCTGACCTCCATTTCCCTCGGAAATGAGATCCAACAAAGTTATAGTACTTTGAAGTTTGGCTCATTTTCAAGGGAAATGGAGGTCAAAATCTAAGCAAAACACCTCAAATATTACTAGGAAAATGTATTTTGGTATTAATTAACCTAACCTAACTTTACCTAACATGAATATGTTATTACATTATCATTTGTATAATTTAGGTCTCGGGAGTACGGGGGTGGAGCCCCCGTAAAGATCACGCATAACAAATTGATCGATATTGATCGACATTTTAGCGTCGGAAATTCAAAATAAAAAAATATAAAATCCTATACCGAGCAATTTGTGATGCGTGATCTTTACGGGGGCTCTGCCCCCGTACCCCCCGAGACCTAAATTATACAAATGATAATGTAATAACATATTCAATATTTCTATTGCTCGGGAGTCATTAGAATGCACTTCGTATATTAAATCTTCAAAATAATATTCGCACCGTTCACATGTCATCGCGACAAACATCTATGAAAAACTAACAGAAGTGGAACTAGCAACTTAAAAAGCCTAGCTCATATATCATGTTCGCATGACGTCACCAATCAAATATTGGAAGGGCGGGGAAAAAATGCAAAAATGTCATAATATTCAAATCTACATAATTTGGTAAGGACGCATCTGCGAACATAGTGACTTATATGAAAATGATGAGAAAATTATGCTTTAATATTTTATAATTATATTTGCTTTTGATATTCTGGGTACGATAAAACTCATATTAACCTAAGAATGTAGTTATGGAAATATATTCGCCGAAAGAATTAATTTTTTTTAATGGTCATAAATTGCTAATTAGTATTTGTTTCAAATTTTATTGTTTTTCACCAAATATAATATAAGAAAATGGCTTAGTACTCATTTTCAGGGTTGCTTTAGAAATCTAATATTTTCTCCGAATTTATTTCCGCAAAATGTACAATTGTACGAGACAATTACTATATTCAACAAATATTATTTATTATTATATTATATATATAATATATATATATATATATACACATATATATACATTATATATACATTATACATATATATACAGTATATATATAATATATATATATATATATATATATATATATATATATATATATATATATATATATATATATATATACAGTATATATATATATATATATACAGTATATATATATAATATATACAGTATATATATATACAGTAATAATATATATATATAAATATATATATATATATATATATATATATATATATATATATATGACAACTACGATGTTATATACACAGATTTTGCTAAAGCTTTCGACAAATGTGACCATGGTATAATAGCACATAAAATTAAATATATGGGAATAACAGGCAAAGTGGGAAAATGGATCTACAACTTCCTCAGAGAACGTCTGCAGGTCGCCAAAATTCAAGGTATATCATCATCAGAATCGGAAGTGCGCAGCTCAGTACCACAAGGGACAGTACTGGCCCCACTCCTGTTCATTATCATGCTAACAGACATAGACAACGGAGTAAACAGCAACAGTATAGTAACATCCTTTGCAGACGATACAAAGATCAGCGATGTACATGACGTGGAGGCCTTGCAGAGGGACACGAACAAAATATACAAATGGTCAGAAGACAACAACATGTCATTTAACACCGAGAAATTTCAGCTCCTGAGACATGATAGAAAAGAAGAACTTAAACAGACTGCATATTATGCTCCAGATAGACAGGAAATTCAGAGAAGCACGAAAGCGATCGATCTCGGGATAACAATGACAGATGATGCGAAATTCGAAACACAAAACCAGATAGCGATAAATAAAGCAAAAAGAGTCGCCGGACAGGTACTAAGAACTTTCAAGAGAAGGGACAGGACAGTAATGATTCCCCTGCTAAAAACACTGATTATACCAAAACTTGAATACTGCTCAGTTTTGACGTCCCCATATAAAAAGAAAGAAACTAATAAACTAGAAGGAACGCAGACACATTTCACAGCCAAGATTGATGGCTGCAAAGAACTCAACTACTGGGAAAGACTACGTAAACTAAATCTGTACTCCCTGGAAAGAAGAAGAGAGGTACACCATAATCTACTGTACATATGGAAAATGATCGAAAAACTGGTATCAAACCTAAAACTAAACCCAATTACCATTCAAACAACACTGGAAAATAGGAAAGGCAGAATGTGTAGTGTTCCCAAATTAAAGGCCCGAAAAGGGACCTCCTCAAATCTGAAGGAAAATAGCTTAGTTGTCATGGGGTCAAGACTTTTCAACCAGCTTCCAAAGGACCTCAGAAACGTAACGGGGGTCAAAGTTGAAGTCTTCAAGAGAAGACTGGATGCCTGGCTCAGGACGGTACCAAATGAGCCGGGCATGCCTGGCTATGTACGGTGGAGAGCGCAAGAAAGCAACTCGCTCCTCCACCAAGCCAGACCTAGAGGCGGGGCCACCAGCTTGACCTCCGTGTGAAGAGAGACCAACGCACGAAACAACATAAGTTTCATAAGGTAACGTATGTATGTATGTATATATATATATTAGTGATGTAGGTCACATCCGCATCCGCATAACATCCGCACATTTTCTCGCATCCGCATCCGCACCCGCATCTGCACTTTGGACTGCGGATGTCGTGCGGATGTGGACCGTTGAGATAAAATGTCATTAATAAGCGGAAATTATCAAATTCTACTATATTAATAGAACTAGTTCATTGTGCGCAAAAGTGATGCAAGCGACAAGACGAGAGGCTGTTCTTGTATGAAGTTACTCTCTTGCAACCTACTTAGATCCACGTTACAAAGCTAAGTTATTTTCACCTAGTACATTAGAACGAGTTAAATCATCACTTGGCAAAGCAGTTGAAGTGCTTCAATCTCTTGAATCTGTCACTTCGCCACCCACCAAAAGAATAAAAGTTTCAGTGACAGAACCAACACTTCAACAAGCAAATCTATCACAGAATCTCTCTCAGTTTCTTGAGTCAAGCAGCAATGACGAGACCTACGCGATGTCAAAAGATGTAGTAGAAATGATCGAGAGCTATCACCAAGAAAAACGCCTGGCTGCATGTGACAATCCTATTAGTTGGTGGAAAAATACGCAGAATATCTATCCATACTTGAGTAAACTTGCAAGGAAACATTTAGCCTGTCCTCCAACAAACGTACCAAGCGAGAGATTATTTAGCAGTGCTGGATTAATATATGATGAAAAGAGAAACAGACTGGCAGCAGAAAAGGCAGAAAAATTAATGTTCCTTAAGCATAACCTTCCTATAATTAAGTTTGAACATTAAACGATGAACATCTTAGTTTACTTTATTTTAATTACTCATTTATAAATATGCCTAATAAAACTTTAAACTTAATAAAATAGTTATCAAGCTAATTAAAGATCTCTTCTATGAGGGTGGAGGTTGGGGAAAGAGGTCGGTGGGGTGCATTTGAGTTGGGTTCACGTCCCGCATCCTGGTAACACAATTATGGTTTCTAATTGTGGCTGAAACTCAACAAAATATAACGAATTTATTTGCAGACGAATTCACTAATTGATTTCTATATTAGTTAGATGCTTGATATTATTTTATATGTTCAGAGAAAAGTACAGCAATTATTGTACAATTAATCAATTATACTACATTATAGCTACAGCTCTCTCTATATAATAACTTATTATATACGTTAAACACAACAAATCTCGAATATATCCTAAAAAATAACGAAAATGTAGACATCCGCATCCACATCCGCATCCGCGGATGTTGAAATCAAACATCCTCATCCTCATCCGCGGATGTGAAAAAAATGACACCCGCTACATCACTATATATATATATATATATATATATATATTATAACCTTGTTTGGGTTCCGTGCGCGGTCTTTCTTCACACGAAGGTCAAGCTGGTGGCCCCGCCTCTAGTCCTGGATTGGTGGAGAAGCGAGTTGCTCTCTTGCGCTCTCAATCGTATATAGCCAGGTACACCCGGCTTATCTGGTACCGTCCTGAGCCAGGCATCTACACCTTTTCACTCTCAAATTTAAACAACTGAATCTCAAATTAAAAGAAATGAATCTCAAATTAAAAGAAATGAATCTCAAATTAAAACAACTGAATTTCAAATTAAAACAACTGAAGTTTAAATTAAAGGAAGTGAAATACAATTTAAAATATATGAAAGTCAATTTAAAACAGAGATTGTGTAAAATCTGAATGTGCATCGAAATCTTTTATTTTATAGCTGGTGGGAGTACTTGGCATCTGAAACACGTTGGCAACATTCACAAGTCCCTAGCAACCGTTGCTATCCATGACTCGACTCTCTCAGTTACCAAGGAGCAAGGACGTCCTCTCTGACCCGGCCAGCTCTCACTCGCTCTCACAGCTGTGTATTTCAAGGTTATTAAAAGAACTGAGTTACGCTTTACTGTGATGATTTGGATTATTTTTACAATATAAATTTCTACAGGGTGATCCAAAAGTCTCTCCACAGTTATTTCACGTCCATGATTGAATAATGGGAGCTAGGCTATTAGGCCTTTTGTTTAGGTTACATCTATCAAAGCGTAGGCTATTAGGCTGTTTCTTACTGCGGAGAGACTTTTGGATCACCCTGTAGAAATTTATATTGTAAAAATAATCCAAATCATCACAGTAAAGCGTAACTCAGTTCTTTTAATAACCTTGAAATACACAGCTGTGAGAGCGAGTGAGAGCTGGCCGGGTCATAGAGGACGTCCTTGGTAACTGAGAGAGTCGAGTCATGGATAGCAACGGTTGCTAGGGACTTGTGAATGTTGCCAACGTGTTTCAGATGCCAAGTACCCACCAGCTATAAAATAAAAGATTTCGATGCACATTCAGATTTTACACAATCTCTGTTTTAAATTGACTTTCATATATTTTAAATTGTATTTCACTTGCTTTAATTTAAACTTCAGTTGTTTTAATTTGAAATTCAGTTGTTTTAATTTGAGATTCATTTCTTTTAATTTGAAATTCATTTCTTTTAATTTGAAATTCATTTATTTTAATTTGAGATTCATTTCTTTTAATTTGAGATTCATTTCTTTTAATTTGAAATTCATTTCTTTTAATTTGAAATTCATTTATTTTAATTTGAAATTCAGTTGTTTTAATTTGAGAGTGAAAAGGTGTAGTCTTCTCTTGAAGACTTCAACTTTGACCCCTATAATGTTTCTGAGGTCCTTTGGAAGCTGGTTGAAAATTCTTGGCCTCCTGACAACCAAGCTATTTTCCTTCAGATTTGAGGAGGTCCCTTGTCGGGCCTTTAATTTGGGAAGACTACACATTCTGCCTTTCCTATTTACCAGCGTTGTCTGGATGATAATTGGGTTTCGTTTGAGGTTTGGTACCAGTTTTTCGATAATTTTCCATATGTAGATTATGGTATACCTCTCTTCTTCTTCTTCTTCTTCTCTTTCCAGGGAGTACAGAATTAGTTTGCGAAGTCTTTCCCAGTAGTTGAGTTCTTTGCAGCCATCAATCTTGGCTGTGAAATGTCTCTGCGTTCCTTCTAGTTTATTAATTTCTTCCATTTTATATGGGGATGTCAAAACTGAGCAGTATTCAAGTTTTGGTATGATCAGTCTCAGCGTGGGAATCATTACTGTCTTGTCCCTCCTTTTGAACGTTATTAGTACCTGTCCCGCGACTCTTTTTGCTTTGTTTATTGCTGCATCTGATTTTGTGTCTCGAATTTGGCATCATCGGTCATTGTTACCCCAAGTCGACCGCTTTCGTGCTTCTCTGAATTTTTTGTCTATCTGGAGCATAATATGCAGTCTGTTTAAGTTCTTCTCTTCTACCATATCTCAAGAGCTGAAATTTCTCGGCCCACCCTGTATATATAGGGGTTGGACAGAATAATGGAAAAAAACACATTTTTGGTGCTGTATTTTCTGATATCATTAATGGCGTTATGTACTTTGTTAAATTAATATGTAACTGCATATAACATTGAGAACATCATCTATTTTAACATGTTCATATTGGTTTTTGATGTTCTTTTAAAATAAATAAAAATATAGCGCTTGGAAAAGATGTTACTGCCTGTGAAAGGGGCATGATAGTACCAGCCCGTTTGGGTGGTGTTTCAGTAATAAAAGTCACATAATTGCTCCTGTATATATATATATAATAATAATAATAAACGCTAAGAGTAACAATAAAAGAACTCCCTTAGAAAACACTCATAATTACAAGTAATTTAGCATCTAAAACTCCAAAGTTAATCTTAATAATTACAAAGAAAATTCGCACAATTTCTTTTCTGATTTTGAACCTGGTAAAAAAAATTGTTTTTTGCTCATCTTTCAAAGTTGCCATTTTGGTTAAACTTCTTTTGCACAAAAAAATTATTTGAGGCTTTGTAAAAATTCAACGTTTTTTCCTGATTGATTTACATTCACAAACTTAAGATTCAGGAAGGAAAAAAGCAATGAAATTTGGTTAGGAAAAAGGTAGGTGTGTGGTGAGATAGATAGATAGATAGATAGATAGATAGATAGATAGATAGATAGAGATAGATTAGATAGATAGAGAGAGGTATTAGAAGCAAGTCTCATCTTCCTCGAACCGTCTTCTTAGCCTAAGGGTGTCTGATTCCTTTAGCTGACGTTTTGTTCAAGGGATGCGACAGTGCTTAAATGCGTTAAAGACTTTCCAGAGAAAGTATATAAGCACTGTCGCACTCCTAAATAACTTAAATCTTAAACTCCGAACACGTTCACGTGTGCTTGAACGAAACGTCGTCAGCAAAAATAATGGAGGGATGAGAAACCTAATTTACTATTATTAATATTCAGTTAATAACAATCTTTGCATCAAATCAGAAAACAACAAAAAGATTATTAACAACAACAACAACAAAAAAAAACCCACCAATCACAAAAAAAAGAAAAATAAATAAATGCGATACTAAAGGACAAAAACCTACGACTCGCTAAAAATAGAACTAAGACGGAACGAGACGCCGTGTCCGAAATTGTGGAAAAACAACTACGTTTAAAAGCAAGTTACTTTCAAAGATTCCGAACAAGCAAAGGTTGAATAAACGTTTTTTATCGTGAGACTACAACGTTTCAGGACAGGAGTTTTTCTTCTTGGAAAACGTTGTCAACAACACTTTGTAACAAAAAGGAAAAAAAAGAAAGATTCTTCAAAACGTTCTGAATATTTTTTTTTTTTTGTTAAATATGAAAAGATGAAAGGGAAATGAATTATTTTTTTTTGCTGGGGGGGCAAGGGGGCAGAGTGAGTTTCGTACCACGCATAGAAATTTGGGTCCTCGCGTGATCGCACAGTTCCCAGTAATATATGGCGATAAATAAAACAACCAAGGTACAAACGTACAAAATTTATTCAAGGTCAACCAAACGTTCCGGAAATCACATTAACCAACTTTAATGACTAAAATTATTTAAGACCCAAGATAATACGTTAAAAATAAGTATATAACAAAGCTTAAACCTAAAACATTTATAAACCATTATAAATATATGAAAACTCAATTAGAACCAGAATTATAAAAAAAAGCGACAATTAACGCCAACGGGGGTTGCCAAAACTCACTTATTTGAAACTTCCGTACCTGCATTCATCTTTTAAAAGAACTTTCCACGACACACTCATCCTTTCTTATTAAAGGCTTATCCACAGTGTAACTTTAAATGAATTGGTATAAATTCGTATGGAATACAAAGTTTGTTCCAACATAAAGAGCATTCGTTCACCTCCTTATTTATTTACGTGCGCTGACTGCAGTACAGGCTACGTACGACAAATCGATCGACAGTTGAACCACGCGAGCGATCGTGGTTCAGTAGACAAACACGTTTCACTGTAAATGAAGGGAACACACACAGATCGGGAGTTCGACTCCCGATGATGCTGTTAATAATAATCCAGGAATTAAAGCAGTTGTTCTTTATAGACTCAAAATTGGGTCGCCAAGGCATTTTCATTAGGTTATTAAGACTCGAAATTGGGTCGCCAAGGCATTTTCATTAGGTTATTAAGTTGTCATTTATCATTTATTTATGTTATCCCTAATAATTTTATCATTAATTATTTTATTATCTATTACGAGTGAACTGTTTGAAGGCATGGGTCGCCGAGCTAGCCCCGCGACCAGAATTTGGGTCGCAGCTTAAAAAGGCGAAGAATCACTGAATTAGGTAAATGGCCACATTAGTTGTCCTGAGCGCTATGACAGTTTCTGGTCCTCTTTGAATAAGCATAAAGGTATTTCCCATAGAACAGGGTCCCCCAAAAAACAAACCTAAATATTCAGTGATCGGTAACCACTGAGGAAAATACTTTTAACCAATTACTTATGGTGGTTTTTACAATACTTTTCAACATCTCTTCCCAATATTGTACCAATTAAGATTCTTTAATCTCTCTACAGACATCAAATTTAACCAATCTTAAATGAACTTTACACAGTTTAATAATAATGCACAGTTTCGGAAAAAAGTTCGCCTAGAAACAATTTATAAAACGCGCAGAAAATACTAATTGGTAATGTTGGTTTCATTTCGATGTTTTATTCCTTACGGTGACAACAAAAGAATTTCGAAAACAAAATCCAGCTTTTACTAATTAGTAATTTTTTATGTTTTTAAAAAACTTTTTCTTGTAAGCGAACTTTCTACGAAACTGTACAACCAACCACATACCACTCTATGCTAACCAACTAAACCTTATCCTTTAGCTTCTTGTTTCTTAAAATCCCAAGGGTTACATCGTGACCATGTCGTACCACCGTTCCTCGATAGATCAGTAAAGAAGTTAAGCGGCGTTGGGTCTGGGTAGTAGTTCGATAGGAGACCGTCTTTCGCATCCAGATGATGTAGTGATCAGTGGTTCGGACCCCACATAAAACTGTAGGTCCCTTCCATCGTATGATCTTAGATATTGCGAAGTAGGTTAAACAATACACACACACACACACACACACCACACACACGCTTAAAATCCCAAAATGTTTGGTAGGCCTAAGTTCGAACTTTCATAATTCTGCATCTTGGCGAGTATTTCATTTTGTAATGGTTTGTATATATATTTCAGTTTTAAAAATTATGTTATGTATTTAATCTGTCTATTTCCTTTATAAGTCTTTAGTTACTGAAGAGGGGTTTGGTGATTTCCGAAACGGAAAAAGGTGTAGAAATGTAATTTATAAAATGGAAGTTTCCCCTCTATCCCCATTTTGTGAAATTTGCACGAAAATTCAGCCCGAGAGTAGAATTTGGCTAGTAAGTTAATTTGAAATTATCTTTAATGTTGGAAGGAAATTGATACTGAAGCGCTCGTGTAATTTTATTTTATTGAAAGAATTTTTAAAAAAATTTAATTTAGCTGAAATTCAGGGCGTAATTAAAAATTAGGGTGGGTATTATTCCAGTCAGGTTAATATAATTAGTGAGGAAGGTCAAGAAGTGGCGCAACGCTCAGGCCAATCTAATGTAGCCCACTAGGCTAACTCTCGTATCAAATATCAATTATCGAGAGCCGAAACCCCGACCTCAGTGTCTTCGCTTCATTTATAAGGAAACGGTGTTGACCACTGAGCAAATATGTTGTGGAATGAAATTCGCCGAAAAAGTGGTAAAGAGAGACACTCAAATTTTATTCTTAGACAAAAAATTAATTTAAAAGGAAACCAAAATCCACAAGTTTACACCATACCGGTGTAGTTAAAACCATTTATAAACCAAATGGTTTAAAAAACTATTTATAAACCAAATGGTTTTAGGTACTTAACACTTCACTGGAATTTTTTTCCTCAGTCGTGAAAAACTAAAATGTATTAGACACACGAGTTACCTCGTGGCCACATCGCGACACTGCTTCTCGTTCGATCAGCGAGGTTAAGCAACATTCTGTCTGCTCATAAAAATGGATGATCCCGTCCAACTGTCGCCCTTCCCTTTGGATGGGATTTTAAACCTTAGTTAGGAAGAAATAGAGATCATATTACAGAAACACTAAAATTTTTCCGAGACACTGATTATAATAAACGCGTTTTTGTAGATAACAATATTGTACAATAAGATGTAAAATATCGTATACATTATTCATAAATTTAACCAGAGTGTACATAAATATTAGTCGTCAATCTGTGTCCTATTTTATGTGCTTCATCTGCAGAGATTGAATAAAGTCGGTCTGCGCTCGCGTAAGAACACGTAAATAATTTCATACAAAAGAATTTGAAGAGAAAATTTTCAACCATTGAGATCTTAATATATACTTTAAACCCACTAGTCAATTAGATTTTAAATGCAGCTTCACAAATTTTGATTCCCTGGCTTCGGATGCGAAGCTCAAAATTTTGATGGCTGTAGTATTTTGTAGATTTATTGACAGACTGGTTTTTCGCGATTTCACGAGTATGAAATTTTGTAAAAGCTTGGTCTGACTAGATATAGGTAGGTTTTGGGTTGAATATCAAAATTTAGCCGATAAGACATAGTTACTGAATTACTGTACGAGGTTAATTGTTTGGGTCAACAGTGGTATCTCAAACCATTATCGCCAAATGCAGCCCAGCAACTGCGGCTCTTATGACGTAAATGATACATCAGTTCAGGGATGAGTTAATTAATAAAAACAGGTTGCCTGAAATTACGTGGCTTCTGTGTCTTGACGTGAATCATGTCTTCATCAAAGAAGACTCAATAAAGCAGAATTCAATTAATTTTCTTCTTCAACCATTTTCCCAATATCTAAAGGTGCGGTACAGAAAGATTGCTATTCTCTTTATTAAGTTTGGATCACATGAACATTGGGTGTCGTGTGATTGAAACTGCACATCATATCTTCCTTCAAACCAAATTACCATTTCTGGCTTTTTTAATTTATACATGTGTGTGTGTGTGTTGTGTTGTGTGTGTGTGTATGTGTGTGTGTAGACGAGAAAATAGGTTAATTTGAATTAGAGCAGTATGACGTGCTGACAGTTTGATTATGATATCATATATACATTGTTCAAATATTTTACATTTCCTTCCACACAATATATACACTATATACAGGGTGTCCCACAAGTCCGGCATCATAGGAGAAATTCATATTTTTCTATTTCTACAAACCATAATTCATATTTTTTCTCTTTCTACAGGCCATAATGTCTGTGAGCAAGGAAGAACGAATCCAGATAATTCTACTCATAGGAAATCGGAGTCAAGAGAGGCCGCTGCTGAATTTAACAGACTGCATCCAAACCGCGAGCCAATAACACAGAATTGTGTTAGCAGACTTGTTGCAAAGTTTAAGGAAACAGGATCCATAGAAGATAAACCACGCAGTGGACCTTCAAGGAGGTCACTGACGATGATACAGCGACTGCTATCCTGGCTCATTTTAACAGAAGTCCCAACAAGTCTCTTCGGCGATTGTCCGCCGAGACAGGAGTGTCGAAAAGTAGCATCCATCGCATTCTTCAGGCTCACAAATGGCATCCATATAAACTCCAGATCCTACAGAAATTAAGCGATGATGATGATCCCGACCGGCGGATGGAATTTTGTGAATGGGCTACGGAACAATATGCTCGGGATGCCAATTTCCCGTCCACCATTCTGTTCAGTGACGAGGCTGTTTTTTATGGAAATGGTGAGGTAAATCGACAGAACACCCGCTACTGGTCTCAAAACAACCCTCACTGGTATACCTCTTCAAAGGAACAAGGTGCATCTCGGGTGAGGTGATGGTATGGTGTGGCATTTGGAAGGATCGCATCATAGACCCCCTCTTTTTCGATGAACATGTCACTGGAGGCACCTACTACGTATGCTCAAGGAAGAAGCATTTCCAGTGTCTTGAACGAAGAAGGAAATTTCCCAACATGGTTCCAGCAAGACGGCGCTCCTGCACATTACAGCACCCAAGTAAGGGAATACCTGTACCAACAATTCCCTGGTCATTGGATAGGACGTCGAGGGCCTGTGGAATGGCCAGCTAGAAGCCCAGATTTCACGCCACCAGATTTTTATCTCTGGGGCCACTTGAAAGCGCTGGTATACGCAGAGAAAATTAGGAGTGTTGAACATTTGCGGCAGCGCATTATTGGGGCATGTAACACCATTACTCCTGACATCATTCACCGTGTGCTTGCTGACTGGGTATCACGTCTGAATTTGTGTATTGAAAACAATGGTGGATATATTGAGCACGTTCTGTAAATAAAAGCTTTTGTTTTGCCTTTTTTATTATTTTTCCTATGATGCCGGACTTATGGGACACCCTGTAGTATAATCTTGTATAATTCTGCACGAATACCTCATTCAGCACTCATTCTCCTGTACAGTTTAATATATATATATATATATATATATATATATATATATATATATATATGTATATAGGGTGTTCCATAAGTCCAGTCTCGTAGAAATGTTTATTTAAAATTAAATTTACAATCATAATACATTAGAACTAAAGCAAATGTTCAAACTGCTGTCTTGTTTTGGGACGGAGGCCTTTTCCTCAGGAGTGTAACTCATTTCCATATTAGCCATGGCGTGTTATTCTACCTACAACAATAAAAAGGTCCCAAAACAAGACGAACTTGAACATTTGCTTTAGTTCTAATGTATTACTTTTGTAAACTTAATTTAAAATAAATTTTGCTATGACACCTGACTTATGGGACACCCTGTATATATATATGAAAATGAAAAGGTTTATCGGCAAACTGTAGTCCATATGACAAATATTATTAATACAATGACAGTTGTTATAATAAGGTTATAATGTTTCAGACCAACAAAGACCCTAGAATCCACTCATGGCTGGTCTACCTAACTCTGTTCGTAATTGTGTATTGTGCATGTCCTCCGTGGTGGCGGAGGGGACGTACAATTTTACGTGGGTTCCGAACCACAAAGAACATAAGAAATTTTTATAGTGGGCACACTAGGGGCCACTTCGGCCCATCGAGGTGGCTCCACTATGTAAAAACTGCCTGTACATTGGCAACAACCAATTTTTACAAAACTAAATAATTATCATTTTAAAACTAAATTGATAATTAATTAGTTTTAAATTGATAATTATTTAGTTTTGTAAAAATTGTTGTTGCCAGTGTACAGGCAGTTTTTACATAGTGTGGAGCCACCTCGATGGGCCGAAGTGGCCCCTAGTGTGCCCACTATAAAAATATACTAAGGATAGAAATACAGTATATACAGTTGATTAGAAATAATACAGTAATGTTGGAGTTAAGTGGAGCTACAGACAGACGTTTTCGTACCAAGAATTCCGTAGCTTAGAGCAGGGATTCCCAAAGTGGTCTGTACAGACCCCCAGGGGTCTGCAGGAAGCTTCCAGGGGGTCTAAGCTTTTGGAAAAATAGTAACATTAACTATATTAAAATAAATTTCCATTTCACACTAGACATTCGGTAAGTGTTTATTAAACTGGTTTAATGAGCGTAGAATGTTTAATTTTACATTAATTTAAAAGCTATCTATGTTTATGAAATATACTATAGTTTGTAACTGAATTCATAATTTTTTTTGTGGGGGTCCATGTCCGTACGGAATTAATATTTAGGGGTCCTTGGTGGTAAAAGTTTGGGAACCCCTGGCTTAGAGGATAAACGGCAGGACTCATGGATAGCTTGGATAATCGGGTTGGTTGATTTTTTAATTCTTTGCATTAGACTGTATTGAACAAGTCTTGTTACCTCCGGGAAGCTCGGGACATTGCGGGTAGCAAACATTTGCAAAGCTGAGCATCTCGGGGATAATTTATGTAAGAGTCTAAAAGACCCGTTCGACAGCAAATTTAGGGTTCTGCCAGAACCTTTTTTTATAATTCACCCAGAGTTGCTGTCCGTATATATTACTGCAGAAAGTACGGAAAAGAGTGTCTTTAGCTTCACTTGTACAGAACTGAAAGTTCCTTATAGTCATATTCGCTTTAGCACAAAGGCTTCGAGATTGTTTTCTTATATCCGAGTCATCACTCAAGGAGCTGGTAATAGTTTGACCTAAATACTTAAACTCTTGTACTTCCTCAATTACTTCACCTTTCATTTTAAACCTAATAACAGCTGGCTGATTACAGCTTTTAGGATGAAATTGCATAACCTTAGTTTTTGTAACTTTAAAAAGAATATCATGTTTCTGCGAATACACTTCGCAGACTTCTAGTAGCCGATCCAGACCTTTAACAGAGGGACTTATTAACACCATATCATCGGCATAAACTAAGTTATTTATCCTTGTAACATCTATACGCCATCCCACTGTTGCCTCATTAAGTGAAGCAATTAATCCGTCAATATACAGATTAAACAACATAGGGGAGAGCAAAGAGCAAGACGCCAACAAGGTGGTGGTGGTGGTGGTGGTGGTGGTGGTGGTCATGTTTTGGGCAGGATTGATAGGCAATGAAGTAGCTGTCCCATACAGAGTGCCTGATGGTGTAAAAATGAATGCCCAGTCTTACAAAAACTTTCTAAAAGAAAACCTCATTCCATGGTAGAGATTGACCCTCAGTAATCCATCTTCTTGACCAACCATCAGATCCCTGAAGGGTTGCTCTTCATTCATCGGTTAACAATACAGTATTAAAATCTGTTTTCACGTACTGACGCGCCCATTCAACACGCTGCTTCTTGGACCTAGGTGTTAATGGTGACTGAATCGTAGGTTTACACGTCTTGCCAATTGTTTGGAGGATTCCACATCGGGATGTTCTTGGTACATTATGTATGCCAGCCTGATCAAAAACCTCTTTACTTGAAGACAATGGATGCTTTGCAACTTTTCGCTTGATTACAGATATCTGCCGCCTTGTCACTTTTCTTATAGCTCCTTTATCACTTCGCTGCCTCAGTTTGGTACCCTCCGCTACAAACTTGTTTACAGTTCGATAAGCTCTGCCAAACTGCTTCGCAATTTCAATAGAGTTAATATTTTCAGCGAGTAAAACTTGACTATTTTTCTTCTTACCCATTTTCACCATTTAGATTCGTAAATAGAATACTTGCTTAATAATTCGGAACATCATTTTTTACATATTTTTCAATAAAAAGAGATAATTATTTTAATTATCAAAATATTTTATCGAAATGAATACCATCAGTGCTGCTATATATAGTAATTATTCGCTATAAATTTCATTGAAATCGGTGAAAAACTTTTGAAAACATTGGAGAAAATGCAATCTGCTTAATAATTTGGAACGCAGTATTATATATATATATATATATATATATATATATATATATATATATACAGGTGTCCCGTAAGTCTGGACCCATAGGGAAAAATAATAAAATTACAAAATAGTCCAAAAATTTATTACATAATCTGTTCAAAGTGTCCGCCGTTGTGTCGCACACATAGTTGAAGACGCAATCTCCACTGCGACAGCACTTTCTGAAACACAGTCGCAGAAATTTCTTGACACGCCTCCACAATGCGTGCTTTAAGGTGGAAAATGTTCTGAAGTTTGACCTCGTACACTTTGGCTTTCAAGTGGCCCCACAAATAAAACTCCAGCGGAGTAAGATCATAATAAAAAAATAATAAAAATAATAATAAAATAATAAAAAAATATATTATAAATAAATTTTTGGACTATTTTGTAATTTTATTATTTTTCCCTATGGGTCCAGATTACGGGACACCCTGTATATATATATATATATACAGGGTGGGCGGAAAGTAGCTCCCTATTTTGGATTGGTAAAAAAATACGTATATTATCCATTTATTTCAGAAGAAATAATATGAAAAGGTAGGCATACATGGTAGGTTTTCTCTAAAATTCAATGTGGGCTCCAACTCTTTCCACCAGCTTCTGGAGCCGCCCAGGAATGGCGTCCACTGACTTTAGCAGGAACTCCGGCGGGATGGAGGACATGACTTCCCGAATTCGGTCCTCCAGTTCTTCCAATGTCCTCGGTTTGGTGCGGTAGACTTCTTCCTTTACCCACCCCCAAAGAAAGAAGTCGCACGGTGTCAAGTCGGGGCTCCTGGCTGGCCATTGATGTGGACCACGATGACCCATCCAACGCCCAGGGAAGTGGGCATCCAGCCACTCACGGACAACAAGACCGAAGTGCGGAGGGGCGCCATCTTGCATAAATATCAGATCGTCGATGTTCTCCCATGTGCTGACAACCGGCCAGACCTCGTTTCGCAACATAGCAAGGTACCGCTCAGCACTTCGCTCTTGTTGTCCGTGAGTGGCTGGATGCCCACTTCCCTGGGCATTGGATGGGTCGTCGTGGTCCACATCAATGGCCAGCCAGGAGCCCCGACTTGACACCGTGCGACTTCTTTCTTTGGGGGTGGGTAAAGGAAGAAGTCTACCGCACCAAACCGAGGACATTGGAAGAACTGGAGGACCGAATTCGGGAAGTCATGTCCTCCATCCCGCCGGAGTTCCTGCTAAAGTCAGTGGACGCCATTCCTGGGCGGCTCCAGAAGCTGGTGGAAAGAGTTGGAGCCCACATTGAATTTTAGAGAAACCTACCATGTATGCCTACCTTTTCATATTATTTCTTCTGAAATAAATGGATAATATACGTATTTTTTTACCAATCCAAAATAGGGAGCTACTTTCCGCCCACCCTGTATATATATATATATATATATATATACAAAGGTGGGCACCCGGGCCTCAAAAAGGACCGACGGTCCCGGTCCTTGCCTCAAACTGGACCGACGGTCCCGGTCACGGTCCTTTCTGAAGATAGGACCTAGGAACGACTCGGTCCTCGATCCTTATATATAATATAAGTGAAAAATTTGATTAAAATGAAAAATGAAATTAAAGACACCGGAAATCTTTAATTTTATTAACGTAAATTATAATTAATACAATACATAAATGATGAAAAAAGTTAAGCTAAATGCTTGAGTTTCTTTTCAAGAAGACTAGCATTTCAAAATGGCTGTCACTGAGCCCTGACCTTTTCGGCTTGAGGACGTCCTTCCCCAAAGAGAAGAGCCTCTCCACGGCGGCACTGGATGGTGCCAGGTGTTGAAACAAGTTTCAGTTCAGTCTCTTTCTGAGTCTTCTGGAGGAAACGATCCATCTTCTTTAGAACTTCAAATAATCACTAAACACACTAAAAAAGACCGTCCGGAATTGCTTTAAAATGGACCGTCGCTCCTCACTGAGAAAAGGACCTACTTTCCCGCTCACGGTCCTTAAAAAGGACCGAGTTCCTGCCCACCTTTTTATATATATATATAATATATATATATATATATATATATATATATATATATATATATATATATATATGATGAATAAAACCAGTGTTCCTGAGGATGTCATTAGACGAAAGCGCTTGAGCACCCCTTTGTGTTTCTTTTCCCTTCGTGGCTTTATTCATCATAAATATTTTTCACGTGTCACTTTCGTGAAATAATTTTCATATATATATATATATATACACGAGGCCCATGAAAAAAGTAACGATCCTCATAGAAAGAGACCTAACTTTCTTTTCTTCTACCAATGAAATACCTCGCACTAGATAAGTAATAAATTAACTTCCAACTGCCATCTGTGGTTTTTTCCCCGAGGGGTTCGAAGGAAGGACGAGACCACTACTAAAGTAACTAAACCAAAACCACTACTTCTTTATTAATAGTAACTTAAAGAACAAAATTTGGATGACCATAACCTTATTTGGGTATAGTTCGCTTTACAGAAAATGGGAGGCCCCAAACCTATTCTTCCTCTTACAGGAAATGACTTTTTGTAAAGTATTCGAATGAAAGAAACATTTGAGAGAGAATACTCTTTTGCCATGTCCTCTGAAGACATGGAGAGAGAGAGAGAGAGAGAGAGAGAGAGAGAGAGAGGAGAGAGAGAGTTACAAGCAAAAGAAGTACCTTAAAAGGCCTTGCGGCCCATACTTAGGAGGTACCAATGGCAACGGGTGCCAGTGAAAAATTCATACACCCTCAAATAGTGTGCAAGATTCGGTCTAACATATCCACAGAAGAACTGTTCACAACTTCTGAAGGTAAACTGTTCCACGTGTCACAGATCTTATACATAAAGTAATTCCCACACACACTAGTCCTAAACCGTTTCAAATCCAACTTCCAACCATTGTTGCGAGTTGGGTTATCATTTAAATTAAACATGCTTCTAAAATCGACATTGTTGAACCCGCGTTATAAGAACTTGAAAACCTCGATGAGTTGACCGCGCAGCCTCCGAGTTTCCAGCGAAAACAAGTTCAGGGCGTGTAAGCGTCGATTGTAGCCCATATGCCTAACGGAAGGGATTAACTATGTAACCCTGGCCACAGAGAGAGAGAGAGAGAGAGAGAGAGAGAGAGAGAGAGAGAGAGAGAGAGAGACAAACTGAATTTTTTATAGAAATTTATACAGTGGAGATTGTTGAGCATTTTTCGTGTAAGAAGAGAATTTTTATCACTGTCTTCAGAAATAATGGCTTTTGTATAGAAAAAATTTACTGCTTTCACAGTCGCTGGAAGTTAAGTTAAACGTATTTTTGTAAATGAAGAGGAAACACAATTTTCTGCTAATTCATTTTAATACCATTTTTTTGTCAAATATTTTCCGAGTGGAGAAATTTAAGATTTTGTTCCAAAGATGGCGTTTTAGACAAAATTTGGCGAAACGTTGTATACGATATAGTTAATTTTAATTTGGTGAAATTATACTTTGATGAAATATTATATTTTGATGAACAATATTTGGCTATAATTTTAATAATTTAATGGCACCGTCATGCTGCAATAAACAAGAAAAAATTAGTTTTTAGTCAACTGTTTACAGAAATTCCTTCGCCCATTTTGTCAGGAATGCTGATATTTATTTATTAACAACAAATGCTAAAGACTCACTCACAAACGTAAGTCTCAATACAACTCGTAATGTCTAAAATATTGAATTTAAGGGAAGTAATTGTTAGTCTCTAAGAAACCACTTTTGGGCGCTGATAAACTTCATTGTCTTCATCGACAACAAATTAATAATAATAATATCGGATAAATCAGTTTCAGGTATTAGGTAAGGTTGTTAGGTTATTAGGTTATTTTAAAAAATTAAAGTAAAGTTTCTTGGTATAACGTACTTGATGACAACTTATTATGGAAGGATCCTGTAAAGGTATTTCTAAAAGTATTGAAACAAAATACAGTAGACTCAAATTTGTACCAAAGAACGTTTTACATCACTAGTTCTTTTTACCATGTTGATAAAAAGCAGGTCCTCCAGAGAGACAGGCAGACTTCATCCCAAAAATCAGCAGCCGTACATCTGCTGGACTGAAAACAAGGATTAACTCGGACGAAAGGCTTAAACATATTTAGAATCTAAATGCTTTTAAAATCAAATTAGTATCGGATGAAATTGCAATCCCACTCAATAAATAAGTAATGAATCAGTAACTCTAGGCATATTCCTTGACAGTCTAAAGCAGCGGTTCTTAACCTTTTTCGTGTCATTTCCCCTTTCGACCAGTTCGCCCTACCCGATTTCCCCCTCCGTTAGGATATAGAAAAAAAAGTAGCCTCGAAGACAAAATTTAATAACATTAGCAGACTTATAATGCACATTAATTATATGATCACCAAACAAAATTTCCCCCCTGGGGGAAATTTCCCCCAGGTTAAGAAATGCTGGTCTAAAGTAAGCCAGAGTAAGCCCTGTATTTAAGTCAGGTAACCCAAACACACCATCTAATTATCGCCCCGTTCCCGTATTGCCAACTTTAAGTGTTTGAAATATCGTATACAATAAACTTACAAAATTCTTAATCAAATACGATATTTTAACTAAAGCACAAATGTGGGTTTTGAGGTGAGTATATAACGAAAGATGCCATAAACATGCTATTAGAAAATGTCTGTCAGAATTTAAACAGCAAAACAAAAAAAAATAACTGCCTTGGTCTTCTTTGGCTTTTCAAAAGGATTTGATACACTTTCGTATAAAATCTTATTGAATAAACTTCACATGTACAGAATAAGAAGGATATCCTCGATGGGTTCAAATTATATCCGACAAATACATCAATACATCAAATTAAAACATAGAATATCCGACAAAGCGACGCTAACTAGTGGGGTCCCGCAAGACTCTTTTCTTGGACCATTACTATTTCTAATTCACCTCAACGACTTTCATCTTTCAAACACATTAAATTGCCTACAATATGCAGATAATATCATACTTACTTCTTCCATCATAATTTATACTTTCTGGTAAAAGAAACGAACAGACAATTAGAACGTATATAAATGGAAGTGTGATGATAAACTTTTATTAAACCTAGCAAAGTCACCTTATATGATTAGTACCACAAAACATTTAAATACAAACTATCAATAAAAATTGGGAGTACTACTCTTGGAAGAGTGAATGAAGTTAAAGTGCTTCACACTAATTGAGAGGAAAAACCAAATTTCAAAAATCATGTCCAACATATCAGACCCAAAATATTAAAATTTCTCTTCATATTATTTAAACTAAAAATGACTTCTTCCTCAAAAGGCAAACCTTACCCTGTATTATTCCTTCATCCACCCACATTTAGTATATCGCATAACAACATGGGGTAGCTCAAAAAATATATAAAACAGCTTTTGGAAATCATGCATAAAAAATGTCTGCGAACCCTCTCAAATAATAATAACAGACAAAGTAACACCATTCAGAGAGTAATCTCTCCCCATCCAATACATCATCATTATAAAACTAGACTCTCCAAAGATTTTATACACAAGCCAAACTATACAACAGAAACTGTAGGAAATGCACTCTTTCAAAGGAGTAGATTTATAGACCGCAATTTCCATAAATATCAGACATCGCTAAATGTATTTCGCATCACTAAAGTAATACTTCATTAGCTCCTACTGATGCGTAAGTTCACTAATGACATTATTACCAGTTACCACAGTAATCAAGTTCCCATTTTATAATTAACTATCTAAAATATGTTAATTACATTAAACACTTTTAATTTCATAATTCATCCTAAAACAAATGTCATTAAGCATCATTTAATTCTACTAAATATATAATTTATAATTTTATTTAAAATTGTCTAAAATAATCAAATGCTATTTTTGTATATTTTAAAATTTTGTTTACTATCATGATCACTATTACTAATATTATTATTACTATTACTATTACTTGCTATTTTCACTTCTCTCATGTAATAAACAAACTGAATCCCATTAATTTTACCTAAAAGCTTTTAATGTTTTTAACGGCATATTCAAGCTTAGAATACTGTGAATATACTGTATTAACGCCATATCAAATATCTAAATTTTACAGAAAAATACTGAAAATATTGTAAAATTTATGCAAGTTTAATTTATTTTCTAAATTTTTTTTTTTTAATTGAAGTCAAACCATAATGCAGAATACCGAAAGGAGTATAGATAGATAGATAGAGAGTTACAAGAGTTACAAGGAAAAGAAGTACCTCAAAAGGCCTTGCGGCCCATACCGAGGAGGTACCAATGGCAACGGGTGCCAGGGAAAATTTTGTAAAAGTTATTTTTCTTTCAACTATCCTAGCAGTAGTAGAAAACTGGATAGAAAAGTAGAAGGCTCTCTCCCCCACCCTCCGCTCCCTCCCTGCCAGAGGCAGGTACGGAAAAAGGTTGAAGAAAATACCTTGACCCTGGAAAAGTAGCCAAGGAAATTTTACAGGAAAGTGGAGAATATATAAATAGCTCTATATTTAGCTTGCTCACAGAGACACCGTGCAAGCGATCTCCTGCAGAGTTTTCTTATGTTTTAGTCTTGAACTATGAGAGTATTCAGTACTTTGTCTAGCCTATTTTTAAACACATTTACACTTTGACTGGAAACAACCTCTGAGGGAAGTTGGTTCCAGATATTAACTATTTTATAGGAAAAGAAATTTCCGCAGACTGAGGTCCTAAATGTCTTTACACACTCAAATAGTGTGCAAGATTTCGTCTACCCTTTTCTTGAACTGATCCACAGAGGAACTGTTCACAACTTCCGAAGGTAACCTGTTCCATGTGTCACAGATCTTATACGTAAAGTAATTCCCACACACACTAGTCCTAAACCGTTTCAAATCCAACTTCCAACCATTGTTGCGAGTTGGGTTATCATTTAAACTAAACATACTTCTAAAATCGACATCGTTGAACCCGCGTAAGAGCTTGAAAACCTCGATCAGTTGACCGCGCAGCCTCCGAGTTTCAAGCGAAAACAAGTTCAGTGCGCGTAACCGTCGATTGTAGCCCATATGCCTAACGGAAGGGATTAACTTTATAGCCCTCGCCTGCACTCGCTCCAGCCTCTCAATATCTTTCCTGAGGGTGGGCGACCAGAACTGCACAGCATACTCCAGGTGCGGCCGAACAAGGGAATTGTACAGTGCGAGCACAATCTCCTTGTTCCGAAACTGAAATTGCCTCCTGATATAACCCAATAGTTTCTGGGCTTTCTTTTCCACCTCTACACACTGTTTCGTAAACTTAAGATCGCTGCTAATTAGCACACCCAAGTCTTTTTCTAAATCAGTCACCTCGATATTACTACCCAACATCGAGTAGTCCGAGAGAGAGAGAGAGAGAGAGAGAGAGAGAGAGAGAGAGAGAGAGAGTGTGTTACAAAAGTAAATAGACACGACGAAGATTGTCCACAAAAACAAATGGCACAGCTCATCAATGGAATGTCAGAACGTGTGTGTGTCAGTTTTACACAATTGAAAGTGTAAAGCAGCACGATTCCAAATATATTGATTCAGTAAATATCTTATTATATTTATTGACTTTTATTATCGAATCAAAAACTATGGAAAGGCCAAAGATGTTTATTTACTTTTGTCAACCCTGTGTGTGTGTGTGTGTGTGTGTGTGTTACAGGGAATCTGTGTAAATAGGGATTTCATGAAATCCCTAACATGTTCAGGAATTTCATGTAAGGTTAAGTCGTGATATTTTCGTTAAACCTATGGGAAAATTAATGAATACCCGGTTAATTGAATGCTCAGTTAAGTCAACAGTACGCCTTTAACGATTGGTTAGGTTAAGTCGTGATATTTTCGTTAAAACTCACGAAAATATCACGATTTAACCTTACATAAAATACATGAGTATTTTAGGGATTTCATGAAATCCCTAGTTACACAGATTACCTGTAACATATATATACACACACACACACACATATATATATATATATATATATGTGTGTGTGTGTGTGTGCGAAACTGCTTTCAAGTATGGAAATTGTTTGTTAACCTGAAAAAATAATAAAGACCAGTCGCTAAACACTAGTAAACAGCCTTTCCTGTTGCCAGATGTACGATGACAAATACTAACGTCCCAATTTTTCATTCTGACGACACTGAAACAATTTTTTAGTCAAAATACGTTAATATTCCCTTAAATTTATTTGGGGTGAGCTTTAATAACGGTATATTCTTCTTACTGACGCATGGCATTACGTTGAAAAGTGACTCGAAATCCGTTGGAAACTATATTAAATGCCAGCATCATTATAATGAAACCGTATCAAATTTGATCATATAACCTTTGTTCGGTTATTAATTAAAATTTTCTAATAATTAACATTTTAACATTTGGTAAACGCGTTAATTTAGCACCCAACAAGCTAAAGCCAACAATATGACCGCGTTATTGAATTTAAAAAATCTAACCAGCTGCAATTTTGGTCCAATTTGCAAATGGCGTCAAAGCGGAGACGAACCATTAAAATATCAAACAGAGCATTTATTTATAGACATTTAATGATCAAATTCTATCGCCCTCGAAAAGGGGAACTGAAAATTGAGGGCTGGAAGCGAAGGGATAGGGAAGCATTATACAGCATAACAAAAGCGTTGCGAAGGACATCTTTTCAGGCCTGACTGACTCCGAGGAATGACTCAAGGAGTGACTTCATGCAAGACCGTTATGGTGAGTGACCTCCGAGTCGTGGTTTCATGATCACTAAAGAACTGGTGAACCGGGGGGGGGGGGGGGGGGGGGGGGACTGCCGTGTCCTCGTTAAAAATGATGGTGACAAATGCTTGGTTTTTCTCCTGTATAATTTACTCCGCTTTCCATTTTCCTTCAATTTATTTATTTCTTATTTTTTACTGTTCCTAAAATTTTATTTTTGGTTTTTATTTTTGGTTTTTATTTTTGTTTTGTTTTAGGGAAACGCAGGAGTCTTGTGTCGCTTACATGCGACGCTGAAATTAATTTCAAGGTGAAAACAGGACACATTTTAGTTTTAAAAATCCATAAAACCTTGCATGGTTTTTATTTATTTTAGCTTTCCCTCAATTCCTAAAGAGTGATCTACTGACTGAATATGAATTCGTATTAAGTGCCAGCCAAAACTCAAAAAAGTAGTGAGTGCCAGCAAGAGCCATAGAGTGCCAACACTTAATTCTAGCTTCTTTTGATTATTGCAAAGATGATCCTCCTGCCAATTACAGTTTTAGGCCACAGTTTACATAGCTAATTCTACCATCAACTCGCATCACGAGAGTTTACGCGAAAGTTTTAGTTTCAAGGGAATTTTACCATGATATTCAACGCCATCCACCGGAATTAGTATTGGGACCCTTGGCATGCGGGACCAATAAGGCAACAGCTTTAAATTTGGAATCTACTTTAAAATTACACTTCTATTTCAACAGTGAAATCGACTCACGTGTGTGTGTGTGTGTGTGTGTGTGTGTGTGTGTGAAGTAAGTATGTGTGGTCGCCTTAACTCGTCCGTAAAGCATCGGGCTTGCTGTGCAAGGGTTTCGGGATCGGATCGAATCCTGCGGACACCGCGAACTTCTCGACAAACTTCTGAAAGCAAACTATTTCTGGCAACCCAACGGCACATACATGGTCGAATCGGTGGGTTCAGTACCGTTTATATAAGGAGGTTGTACCTAGAGCTTCGCGCTCAGAAATAAATGATTGGTCAAAGAGGCTTGGTTAGCTGATAACCCAGAAAAGATAGCTTACGGGTTTACACTGTCTATATATATATATATATATATATATATATAATCTCGTTCTTGTAAAAGCACAAAACGAAATCATGATTGCGTGTAACTGCAGAAAGCACTTATACCATTAAACATTGCAAACTATGATCGTATTACGTGAATTATCATAAGTGGCATGTCTACACGGAAAAACGTACATGAGCACATACACAGACATGCAAGTAAAACGTGATACGAGAGTAATGAATTCATCCTTATACCCTTGAAACTACCCACGCATCCATGAGCACCGTGCCACTCACAAATCAAATGAAAAGACGTGGTATCGTAGAATCAAAGGTGAAGTATCGTATCTCGTCAATTTCCTAAATTTTTGTACCATTATTCAAAACTTCGACAATTACGTCGATTTGAATTGCGGGTCAGCTATACCCATTCATCATTTTATATACCAATTACTCACTGCTTGTACCCATAACTGTGACCCATTAATTACAACGCTAAGAGGGATTCAGTACTTTAATAAAAAATATATTTATTTTTAATATTATGACATTAATGGTGACTCACTGGGTACCATGATGCCAATGAATGGCATTTGTATCTTCTATAAAAAAAATTCCCTTCGAATTTGTACATCATGCAGTTAGATCTGGACTTGGGTATTGGGGGGAATTGGGGGAGTGGCACTGGAATGTTGATATACCCAATTTAACATTCAAAGGTTTCTTTTTTTAAACCATGTTAAGTTAATCGAAGTACAAATTAAAATTACAAACTTTTTTCGCTGAAAATTAACTTAAAAAGACCCTAAAATTTGCTAATTACTGTGTGTGTATATATACAGGGTGTCCGAGAATTATCTGTACAAGTTTTGGCTGTTATTAAAAGTCAACCATGAAGTGTAGAAATTCCAGTGTTGTCTCATTTTACAGAGAATCTCATTAAGTTTTTTCTGATACCACGTTTTGACAAGTTTTTTAGAAATGTACGCGGGTGACAAACATTGATGATTTAAAAGCAAGAATCACAGCTGCTATTGAGCGAATTGATGTGGATATGCTGCAGCGTACATGGCAACATTTGGAGTATCGATTGGATGTTTTGCGAATCACTAATGGTGCACATATCGAATGTTTGTAACAACGTTACTTTAATAAAAGAAACTTTTGAAAACACAGATTCTAAATAATCTTGTTTAAGAATTTTACATAATAGGCTAATGCTGTCTGTCTGTTTATTTGTCTGTCTCTGTCTGTCTGTTCCACCCTAAAACGCGGAAACAGCTCCTCGAAAAGAAAAAAAAATTATTAGGTAAAAGTTGCTTAAATTAATCGAAACCTACGTGAAAATTATTATCTATATGTATCTATATATATATAGTATCTATATATATATATTGTATATATATATATATATATATATATATATATATATATATATATATATATATATATATATATATATATACAGTATATAGAGCTGAAATTGGATAATGTTTGTTTGTTTGTGTACTGTATGTGCTCATTCCCGTAAATATTATTACATAAAAATAAAATTGCCCCGGTTGATTTTTTAAGCGTGGTATTTTTACCACGGGCTTCTACTAGTAAAATAGTGAAAACGATTGTGTGTGGATAGACAGAAAGACAAAAAGACAGACAGACAGACAGACAGACGCTTACCCATGTACCCCAAGGTATTACAAAAGAAAAAACAAGTAACCAGATTGAATTATTGTCCCTTTATTAATCGTTCAATAACTTATTTATTCATTTATTAAATTAATTTATAATTTCTTTTACAAATATTTCAAAGATTTTCGTAAGTCCCCCCCCCCCCCCCCCAAATAATTAAATAATTTCCAAAGTGAAAACAACCCTAGTACACAACATTTTATTGTGATATGGAACTGGGGTGTCACATTATGGCACTACTTTTATAAGTAAGTGGTGAATTTTATCAGAAACGCCTTTCCCTTCGGTTGATAACTTCGTCCCTCGCATCCATTGCACAATTTCAGTTTTGATCGCATGTTCGAACCCAAACGTTTACAACACTTCCGGGTGTCAAAAAGAATAGGGTGGTGGAGGGGAAGAACTATTTTAGAATTCTTTTGGAACTCTCACAAATATTAAAATTCTCACGAAAGATAATTTGGTTTTCAGAAATTAAATTATAAATTCTTAAAACGCGAATGAATGAATAAATAAATAAATAAGTAAAAATAAATAAATAATAAAAGAAAATCGTTTAAAATACTTGTAGAATTTATTAAGTTCATAGAACTCTTTCGGAACTTTCTGAGACTCCTTCAGGAACGACTGATGAATTCTAGACTATATTCTAGCATCAGTTTATTACACTCTCACCTGTTGTTAGAAGTTAGTTATTCCAAAAATTTGGATCACCTGAAGATCAGGGCCCCCAGCCTCAATTACCAAATTTTCGTTAAAACTAACGAAAATATCACGACTTAACCTAACCAATCGTCAAGGGCGTACAGTTGACCTAACCGGGCATTCAATTTAATTTATTATATTTGGTACTGTAAAGCAAAGAACAAGAATACATGAGGGCCCTGATCTTCAGGCGATCTAAAAATTTTATACTAATTGCGCGTTAGGAACCTGCAGAATTTAACAACATTTATACTTACGATCAGAAATACGAGTTAGGCCGGCCCCACACAGGATCGTCTTGCGACTCACGACTGGCGACTTGGGTCTTGACAACTCGATCCGAGTGTGGTTTTACATTGACAGAATGAGATTCCCCAAATTCGCGTCGCGTTCGCTGCAGTGCATTCTGTCAATGTAAAATTACACGCGACTTGAATCATCACGACCCTTCAAGTGACGATATGAGTCGTGAGTCGTAAGACGATCCTGTGCGCGGCCGGCCTTAATGGGAAAGAATTCAAACAAAAAAAGGTACTTACGTATTAACAGGAGGGCCACCACATATTGATGATTGGTTAGGTTAAGTTGTAATATTTTCGTTAGTTGAAAATTTCTAATACATCATATTTTTTAAATAGCAATATTTTTTGAATGCTTTCTACTTCAAGTTCCTGATCGCACTGCTTCCACCCTAATGGAGGGTATAAAAAACAACATCGCTCAGGGAAATGTTGTTTCTAATGTGTAACATGTATTAATCATTGTAAATATTTGAAATATAAATCATGGTTCTTTTGCATTATCCTCCCAACACTAATTTTTTTTATATAATGTTGGTTTGGTTTTGGTTATGGTACTTTATTTTCCTTCCATTATAAAAAAAATTAGTGTTGGTATTAGGTTAGGTTAGGTTAGGTTTGGTTAGGTTAGGTTACGGTAAAAACAACCCGCCGCCATTATAAAAAAAATTAGTGTTGGGAGGATAATGCAAAAGTACCTAAATCATTGTAAATATTTAAAAAAATATTGCTATTTAAAAAAATATGATGTATTAGAAATTTTCAACTAACGAAAATATTACAACTTAACCTAACCAATCATCAATATGTGGTGGCCCCCCATTAATACGTAAGTACCCAAAAAAATTTAAAAACGTTAACAAAAAATAATAGAGAAAAATCCTTGTCTTTAATGGCGACATCCGATATATTTTAACTTTTCAAACTTTGTATAGAAAATCTAAACTATTTCTTAACACTTTAAAATCCTTTCCCCGCCCTTTCAGCAGTGCTTTTACTCCCCCCCCCCCAACTTCTCCCTTGTCCATAAGCTCTGAGCCCTGAGCACTAACCCCTAAGCTTTGCCTTTGCTTGTCCCTACTTCCAAAATCCTCTTAACCATACCAGAGATTAAGAGGTTTATATATATATATATATATATATATATATATATATATATACACAAATGTTCTACTGCGGCATCAGAAAATCACAAACTGGGAATATGCCAAGATATTACGACACGATAGGGAGGGGCGAACCAATAGACAAACGATCAGACAAGAAAAAAAAAAAAAAACACTGAAACGAACGAACGAACAAAAACAGAAAAAGGTTCCGCAAACAGACGCATTTAAACTAAACTAAAAAATAATTTAAGAAATTGTGAATTAGTTTTAAACCCTAAATTTAAGTGGGAAACTACTCATTATTAACACAAAATAAATTTTAGTTTAGTTAGCCTTCGTTTATTGTAGTTATAGCGTTTTATTCATATACTTTAGAAAAAAAAATAAAAAAAATATAATATAATATATATATATATATATATAATGAATTTCACAATTAAACACGTGAAATGAATGAATGATGCAAATCCACAAGGAAAAATAAAAACGATTCCAAGGCCTTTCGTGTATTCAGAGCTACACCTCGTCAGGGAATGAAGACAGAGGGCAAGGTGCCCATAAATATAGACAACGTAGCGGAAACCAAAGCAATTAGCACATACTTAACAAAAGTTAATGAGAGGCAGAAGGAATTTTAACAGGATATTTTCAATCTTATACATTCCCACACTGTTATTGAAATTGTTTTTAAAATGAATAAATGCACATTCTAGAATATTGCTTTCTATTAAATCCTCTATTTTCTCTGCTATGTTCCTTAGAGCATTGAGAGTTGTTAGTCCTGAATTTTTAGATTCCGAGTTATGCAATATCATGAATATTGGTACTAAATTATGTTATCCTATTTCATTTTAAAATAACTGTCTTAGGAAAGCCAAGAATAGGTATTATAATAATGTAACTGTAAAGGAATTTGAGCGTAAAATTATCCTTAGCCTACCTTACCATGTTAATTTTCAATATCTCCCGACTTTACTTAAAGCAATTGACGTCAATGTAGTCTTTAAGTATAATAATACTGTTAAATCATGCCTAATAAAGAATAGCCCGGAAAATGTTGTTGGATGTGTGTATTCGATCGGATGTACACAATGTAACTCAGTATATATAGGCCAAACGGGCAAAACGTTAGATATTAAGGTAAAACAGCATAAATATGCATATAGAACAGCTAATAATTCCAATGCTTTGTTTAACCATATGTATAGATGTAATCATAGCATCAAGTGGGATAGTTCTAAAGCGCTTGTTGAAAACAGAGATATAATAGAAAGAAATATTCTAGAATGTGCATTTATTCATTTTAAAAACAATTTCAATAACAGTGCGGGAATGTATAAGATTGACAATATTCTGTTAAAATTCCTTCTGCCTCTCATTAACTCTTGTTAAGTGTGTGTTAATTGCTTTGGTTTCTGCTACGTTGTATATATTTATGGGCTTCTTGCCCTCTCTTCATTCCCTGACGAGGTGTAACTCTGAATACACGAAAGGCCTTGGAATCGTTTTTCTCTTTCCTTGTGGGTTTGCAGCATATTATATATACACAGTATATATATATATATATATATATATATATGTGTGGTGTGTGTGTGTGTGTGTCCCATAAGTCCGGTCTCAATGGAAAATTTATTTTAAATTAAATTTACAAAAAATAATACATTAGGACTAAAACAAATGTTGAAATTGATGTCTTGTTTTGGGACCTTTCTTTCGTTGTAGGTAAAATAACACGCAATGGTTAATATGGAAGCGAGTTACACTCGTGAGAAATAGGTCTCCGCCTTTTCCTCACGAGTGTGACTCACTTCCATATTAGCCATTGCGTGTTATTCTTAAGAATAATAAGATTTTGCTTAAACTCAAAATACCAAAATTCAAGATTACTAACTGTTAATGCTCCGAGAAACATAAAAGAAAACATTGAAGATTTTATCGAGGGATGATGATTTATTATAAGTAGACTCGCGAAAAACTTCAAATTTGAATTAATTTGTGCATCTCCAAATTTTTAGAACCAGAAATGATGATCAGCATTCATCATTTTCCTTTTCGATCGTAAATTTTATAGGCAAAACTAAATTATTGAGCCTATGAAGGAATTCATCAACATCCAAATTATGAGGCCAAAGGCATAAGACATCGCCTATATACCGGTACCAAACAATGTTCAATTGAACAACAGTGGGCAAAATTCTTCTTCCATGAAATTCCATATATAAATTACTGTAGGTAACACAAGTGAGAGCGGATTTCTCATTGCGAGTCCAAACGACATAGCATAAAACTTATCTTCAAACTGAAATTTATAATCTTTGACGCAAAGCTTAATTAATTCAATAATAGTGTTGTGTTCAACAAAGAATACTCGGAAATCTTTTGATCCTAATTTCAAACTGATTAGCTTTGATGTACGCTCTTTATTCGCAAGAATCCCGTTAATGACGTGCTTCACTTTCTAAAAGATAAGATTTCCGAGTATTCTTTTCCCTTCATTCCCTGACGAGGTGTATTGTTGAATACACGAAAGACCTTGGAATCGCTTTTCTTTTTTCCTCGTGAGTTTGTATCAAAATAAAACAAAACAAAGCTTTCTTCAGAAAAGAATACGATTGACAGTTTTGTAATATTTTTCAATACGTTTCTGTACAGTTTAGATATTTGATATGGCATTAATATATTCACAGTATTCTAATCTGAATATGCCGTCAGGAAGCATTGAAGCTTTTTAGACAAAAATTAATGGGATTCAGTTTGTTTATTGCATCAAAGAAATGAAAATGACAAGTAAAAATATTAGCACACACACACACAATATATATAGTCTGCTTGTACCTTGTGGGGAATGGACGTGTTGTGTCCCTCTCTCTATTAACACCCAAATAAGAAGAGAATAATCTACTCGGCGGTTTATTCTGTTTACACCCGAAAGTGTATAAGTATCAGTGAATCCGTGCATATAAATTATAAAGTGAAATTCATTAAAATTAAGAAAGTGCAATGCAGTTTACATAAATTATCATCAGTTTAACGAATATATTTAAACCGTAATACGGTTGGCATTCGAGAAATTTTGAAACAAGGCAGCAAAAAGGTCACAAAATGCAAAGGTCAGAAAACCCTCGTGACCATCGAAAGGAAAGAAAAGAGGAAAAGAAAAAAATTGTGTGTGTATTTCTTTTACGATAATTAATGAATAGTATGACCATGGGTCCAAATTCTCGCTTAATCTGCAATTTGTGTAATCTGGAAACAACTGAAAATGCAGCAATAAGATGCGATTTCTGTCAAAAACTGCACGATTTTATCTGCATGAATTGGGATGATAGGAAAATATCTCTAGTCTCGAACGGGAAACAGATCGTGGGAATCAAATTTCTGTGTGACGCATGAACACAGACAAAAAAAGGAGGGGATAATGGGAAAACAAGAGTCCGAAAATGTCCCAATGAAAATTCGAGTGGATATGAGAGAAGAGGTAATAACGAATAACAATATAATACGGAATGAAGACATAGATGAAAGAAAAGAGATAAGTAAAAGTTGCGAGGTAGTAAAACTGGCCAACGAGCAAAATGATAAAAATATAAAAACTAAAAATGTAGGAAATAAACAGCCAAAGAAAAATAATGATATCAAAATTAAGAATATAGAAAATAGTCAAATAAGTAGTAGAAGCGTGGAAAATACAGTCTGTAAATACTATGCAAAAGGGTACTGCAGATATCGGGATGGACAATACATCTATGCACATCCCACATTATGTAACACACTACACAAGAGGATATTGCAAATTTGAAAAAAAGTGCAAGTTCCACCATCTTACTGTCTGCAACACCTATGCAAGATACGGGAGGTGTAAATACGGACAAAAATGCCGTTACCACCACCCTCAAAGGAACCCGACACGTGAGCAGACGAAACCAGCAACAAAGAGGGGTACCAATTTTTTAGATGTAGCCCACACAATTCAACTATTGAATACCATCCAACAAATACAAAGCCAACTGACAAATACAGGGATTCGAGACCCGTAAAAAAGACATACAGAAAGACATTACATTCGATATTGGGAGAACGGTTATCGAAACATAAAAAGAGGAAAATTCTCTGAGGATCACAAGGCAACGAAACCGGCACCACCATTGGAAAACAAATCGGAAACACAAGGATGTAGAAACGAAAGGGGAAAAATAAAAATAATCCTGACCAACATTCAGGGCCTTAAATCAAACCACTCCCCAGACAAATTTTATACCTGAAAGGACTCATGCAAGAAACCGGAGCAGATTTTGCATGCCTCACGGAAACCCATCTAAAGGACTGCCAGGCGAACTGTGAAAACTGAGTTCTGTATTGATAAAAAAGAAATACAAATTGACAACTATAACATCCTCCGAGCCGACAGAACAGTGAGACGTAAAGGAGGATGTGCTATTTATGCACGCGAAAGGCATATGGTAGAAATGACTATAAGTACTTCAAACAGCTACGTAGAATGTGTAGCAGCAACAGTTGAAAAATTAAATATGGTACTAATTGTAATGTACAGACCCCAGAACACGCCAACCTCAAAATTCTCAGATTCCATTACAGAGGTAAGAAACTGAATAAAAGATCTATACTCTCCAACCCCAAATATTTTTCTCTGTGGTGATTTTAATTTTCCATTCGTGAAATATAAAAGAATAGGAAAAAATATATGTATACACCAGGACAAGGGGAGCACATGGGAAGACCAGGAGCAGGTAAAGATGCTACTAGCTCTAGCTAATGAATTTATGTTAACACAAGAAATAACAGAAAAAAAGAAAAAACAACTGCCTAGATTTGGTATTCACAAACAACAGCAACCAAATTGATAAGGTAGAAATATCCCCAACTATAATATAGGATCACAACATTATTGAAAGAACAACCAATATAAAAGCAACAGGAAAGGAAAGAGCACGAACAACAGAAAGAAGCAAATTCGAAATTTTTAATTTTCACTCCAAAGCTATAAACTGGGAAGGTGTTGCATCCACATTAAAGTAATAGATTGGAAAACCATCTTCGAGGCCAAGACAACGGAAGAGATGCTAGTGACCTTAGAGAAGACGCTGGAAATTGTGGAAAGACACGTCCCAAAAATACAACAAAGAGGTCATTGTTCCGAAAGAGAGAACGAGCAACTGCAAACTTAAATAACTGTAAAGATAACATCGGAAAAATATTAAATGATAAACTGCAGAGTATCGATTGCGTCATACAGGAACTAATTGAGAAGCATACAGAAAAAGAAGACGATGACGCTATAGAAGCGATAAAGGTTAACTCAAAGTACTTCTTTAATTTTGCAAAAAGGAAGGAGGAGCGCCAAGTTTGACCTTAGTGAAATGACGAATCATCGCGCGGAACCTTTGAAAGGTTGAAAGGAAGTCGAAAAACCATGCGACTATCGGACCTTTGAAAAACGAAGACTGTGCTTTATCTGATGATCTAACCAGAAGTATCTGAAATATTAAGAGCTCAGTACGAATCGTCTTTCAGTATCCCAAAAACTGACAAACTGATATGCGATAGAGATGCGTTCTTTGAAGAAGAACTACAATGGGAAAGTATAACAGACTTCGACTTTACGACGGATAATATTACACAAGCTATAGGGAAACTAAAAGCACTCAGCTGCAGGACCGGACAAATGGAATGCCACACTGATCAAAAACCGCAAGAATGCAATCGCTGAGCCCCTCTATTGGATATGGAGACGATCACTAGACACGGGAGAAATACCGGGCATCCTGAAGAGCGCGAACATAGTCCCAATATATAGAGGAGGAGATCGATCCGAGGCCAAAAACTATAGGCCAGTGTCGCTTATATCTCATTTCACTAAAATATTTGAAAGAATAGTTAGACAGAAAATCTATGATATTTTGGAAACTCAGAAAAAATTAAATGATAACCAACGTGGATTTCGGTCAGGCAGATCGGTTCTAGGACAACTCATACCTAGGACAACTCATACCTAGGACGAGAAAAAAAAAATGAAAACATTTATTTTGTAAAACTAAAAATTAAATTTAAACATTTAGAATTCATGCAAGTTATTAAAGAAAACATTTGAAATTAAAACATTTATTTTTAAAATTAATGAAAACATTTTTGTAAAATTAAAAATTAAATTTAAACATTTAAAATTCATGCAAGTTTATATATATATATTATATATATATGCCCAGTTAGGTTCATTCAATGCCCGGTTAGGTCAACTGAATACCCGGTTCGTTCATTGAATGCCCAGTTAGGTCAACTGTACGCCCTTGAGGATTGGTTAGGTTTAGTCGTGATATTTTCGTTAAAACTAACGAAAATATCACGACTAAACCTAACCAGTTGTCAAGGGCGTACAGTTGACCTAACCGGGCATTCAAATTTTATCCTATGTAAATAATGGTTCTCTATTTATTATATGTTTGCAATAAATAATAAATTTGTTGTTATTGTTTTCTTATCTTATTTTGGTTAATTTGCAGAGTTTAAACTTTCGGGGTGGATATAGATGAAAAGATCAACATTGGGGTGGTAATTGATGAAGAGAGTATGAGTTGTCCTAGGTCTGAGTTGTCCGGGTATGTGTTGTCCTGGTATGAGCTGTCCGGTCACGGGCAGATCATGCCTATCACAACTAATGGAACACTACATTATTGATGCACTGGAAAGTAATGAAAACTATGATGTAATAAACACAGACTTTGCCAAAGCGTTCGACAAGTGTGACCATGGAATCATAATACATAAACTGAAATACAGGGTGTCCCATAAGTTCGGCATCATAGGAAAAATAATAAAAAAAGGCAAAACAAAAGCTTTTATTTACAGAACGTGCTCAATATGTCCACCATTGTTTTCAATACACAAATTCAGACGTGATACCCAGTCAGCAAGCACACGGTGAATGATGTCAGGAGTAATGTGTTACATGCCCCAATAATGCGCTGCCGCAAATGTTCAACACTCCGAATTTTTCTCTGCGTATGCCAGCGCTTTCAAGTGGCCCCAGAGATAAAAATCTAGTGGCGTGAGATCCGGGCTTCTAGCTGGCCATTCCACAGGCCCTCGACGTCCTATCCAATGACCAGGGAATTGTTGGTACAGGTATTCCCTTACTTGGGTGCTGTAATGTGCAGGAGCGCCGTCTTGTTGGAACCATGTTGGGAAATTTCCTTCTTCGTTCAAGACACTGGGAAATGCTTCTTCCTTGAGCATACGTAGGTAGGTGCCTCTAGTGACATGTTCATCGAAAAAGAGGGGCCTATGATGCGATCCTTCCAAATGCCACACCATACCATCACCCGAGATGCACCTTGTTTCCTTTGAAGAGGTATACCAGTGAGGGTTGTTTTGAGACCAGTAGCGGTGTTCTGTCGATTTACCTCACCATTTCCATAAAAAACAGCCTCGTCACTGAACAGAATGGTGGACGGGAAATTGGCATCCAGAGCATAAGAAAAACATGAATTATGGTTTGTAGAAATAGAAAAATATGAATTTCTCCTATGATGCCGGACTTATGGGACACCCTGTATATGGGAATAACAGGAAAAGTAGGGAAATGGATATATAATTTCCTTAGTGAGCGGCGGCAAGTTGTTACAGTACAAGGAGTATCTTCATCAGAATCAGAGGTCCTCAGCTCAGTACCACAAGAAACAGTATTAGCTCCACTACTCTTCATAATCATGCTAACTGACATAGATGAGGACGTTACCAGAGACAGCACAGTAACATCCTTTGCCGAGGACAAAAAGATCAGTAGAAAAATAAGAAACACAGAAGATATAGGATCTCTACAAACCGACATGAACAGAATCTACAAGTGGACGGAAGACAACAATATGAAGTTTAACACTGAGAAACTTCAGCTGTTATGGTACGGAAAAAAGGGAGGACCAAAAATCCGTGAAATATAATACCTAAAATGGACAGGAAATTCAGAGAAATTCTAAAGCAAAAGATTTAGGGGTTGTAATGACTGATGATGCGAAATTTGAAACACAAAATAAGATAGCAGTAAACAGAGCAAAGAGAATAACTGGGCAGATACTGAGAACCTTTAAACGAAGGGATAGGAATATAATGATTCCTCTACTGAAAACACTGATCATACCCAAATTGGATTACTGCTCGGTCCTAACAGACCCATATAAAAAAGAAGACATTAGACAGCTAGAAGGGATTCAGAGAAGCTCCACAGCCAAGATCAATGGGTGCAAAGAACTAAATTACTGGGAAAGGTTACGCGAATTAAACCGATATTCACTGGAAAGGAGGAGAGAGAGATACACTATTATTTACACTTGGAAAATAATGGAGAAACTAGTCTCTAATCTTACTCTGAACCCTGTAACTCGCCAAACAACAGTGGAAAGTAGAAAAAGAAGACTGTGTCGTGTTCCCAAATTAAAGGCTAGACAGGGAACATCCTTAACACTGAAAGAAAATAGTTTTGCTGTGAGAGGACCAAAACTGTTCAATCAGCTGCCCAAAGACCTAAGGAAAAACGAGTGGTGTTGCGTTGGACATCTTCAAAAGAAAATTAGACGCCTGGTTCAGAACAACCCCCGATGAATCGGACGTACCTGGCTATGTGAGGTGGAGAGTACAAATAACCAACTCACTACTTCACCAGTCCAACTCGAGAAGAGGTGGCGACAAGCTTGACCTTCATGAAATAAGGAATCATCGCACGGAACATTTGAAGGTGTACATATATATAATATATATACTGTATATCAAAACTATTGACTTCTCTTAGGGAAACGGAGCTTACAGATGAAAAGAAGAATCAACACAACGGCAAACATTTTCATTTATTTGTACATCAGACGTTTCGACAAATCTTTTGTCATCATCAGTGAGTTAAGTCTTAAAACCTTAAAACAAAATTGAAAAGTGAAAGTTACATCAATACAATATTAAAACCATTAAAATTAAAACCTTAAAGCAAAATGAAAATTGCATCAATACAAAATTAAAATCATTTAAATTTCATCACTATAAAAACTAAAATTAAATTAAATTTCATCACTATAAAACTAAAATTAAATTACCTCAATAGGTAAATACACAATGTTTACATCCACCTCCATACTTGGCAAAGTCTAAGGGAATACTGGATGGTCAGAGGATTAGAAAGGATATGTCTGTGAAAAACGGATGGTTAGTTTAAAAGAGTTGTAATTTGTAGGATGAGCTATTATTATTAAGGGAGGGTTTGTTTCTATAGATGTACAAAGATTCTAAAATTCGGAGTTCTGTACGGTTATTGGATCTAGTTAAAATTTCAAACTGAGTTTTGTGAAGGGGATGGTCGTTTTCATTACTATGGTTTCTAATTGCGGATTGTGTGGTAAATTTTTAAGTAAAATGAAAATAGGTAATCTAGAGTTAAAATTGCAAAATCCACTTCCGTTTGTTAAAGAAGAAAATGAAGACACGGTTATAAAGATTCTAATCAATTTAATTTATTTACTTAATTACATTTCTCATATCTCTACAACTTGTTTGTTTGTTTTTTCTGTTTAAGGTGCTTCAACAACTTGAAAGCGGTTAAAAATATTCTTTAAATATTTTATAAGATAATTAGTTCTTTTTCACAATTATTTACTTTATGTTAAAATTATTGGAACGATACAATTGTATTTATTTTATAAATAAATAAATAATTATTACATTCATTTATTTATTATTTATATATTTTGAGAGGGTAACTATTTAATTCCTATATATCATATTAATTTTATTTTAAATTTTATAGTTGGTTTTTATTAAACTTAAGTCTCTTTTTACAAACTTTAAAGATTTAAAGACAAATTTATAGAAATTTAAAATTTACATTAGTGTCCGTTAAAATATTCTAATATATAAAATTATTTTTTATCTTTTTCATTTTTCATAAAATTTTTACGCTAAAAAATATTTAAAATAGTTTTATTTTAAAACATTAATTTACATTTTTGACATTTTTAAAATGTATTTTAAAATTTTAAGAATTTTTTTCAAAGTAATTAAGGTTATTCTAAAAACAGACTATTTTTCTATTTTTATAAGAGAAATTAAATTTTTATTTTATTTTCTGCTAGGCCCAATGGATCTTATATTTATATCTATCCACTCAAAGATAATTATCTATTTAAAAAGAAGATAATGTATTTTCTTAAGTCGTATTTAATATTGAACAATCATTTTTCTGACGATCAGATATTAAACACTATTATATTTTAAGTTATATTAATATTATATTAAGTAATACTTTTTAAATTAATTACCCATTAAAAATATGCATTTTTTTTCAGTAGTTTTATTAGTTCTTTGATGCCTTTTTTTCTTCATAGTAATCATTAAGCTTCTTTCAATATTAGACGAGACTCCCTCATTATTATATATTAGAGAAACCATTATTTATGCTTATAACCAACGTCCTTTTTACCCAAGCTCAGATTGTTAGAATTATCTGAGCCCTTTCTTCTACTACTTCTTTCACCACCTTTCTCTACAAAAAAAAAAAAAAATGGTGTCAATAATCCAGCAGGGTTGAAAGCACCTTAAACAGAAAAAACAAACAAGCTCAGGGTACCAAAATATTTCTTCTACTACTTCTTTCACCACCTTTCTCTACAAAAAAAAAAAAAATGGTGTCAATAATCCAGCAGGGTTGAAAGCACCTTAAACAGAAAAAACAAACAAACAAGCTCAGGGTCTCCAATGCGTACCCTTCTGAAAAATTAAGGTGTTTTTGTGTATATATATATCAGGTTGTAACATAAATTCTGCTCGATTAGAAAACGGACGATAGATAATAGAATAACCTCGAGATAATGTGAAATAGTTTTAGAAATGTTGCAAAATACACGCGGCGACAGGTTTACACAGGTTTTATCACGATACAGAATGATACAGAATGACTTAGGCTAGTGTAGGATTAGGCTAATGAATATTTTCTCTGATGTTTTTCATACAGTTACAACGCCACCCCTACGATATTACAGTAATTGAAAAACATGGAGCCCACGAAAGAGCATATTCGACATGTGATGCTGTATGAGTTCCATAAAGGATCTAACGCTAGTGAATCCGCAAGAAACGTTCAAAGAGTTTATGGAAATGATGATGCGAGTGAATGGATATGTAGAAATGGTTTGAGAAGTTCAGAAATGGAGACTTCAGTCTGAAAGATTATCAACGAACAGGACGACCAAATGAGTTAGATGAAGAGTTGCTGAAAGCAGCAGTGGCGGAAAACCCAACGGTAACTGGAAGAGAACTTGGCTTGCAACTCGGCGTTAGCCATATGACTATTCATCGTCATTTGAAGCTGTTAGGAAAAGTAGTGAAGGTTGAAAAATGGGTTCCGCATTATTTGTCACAAGCGAATCTTCACCATCGAATCGATATTTGCACATCAATGCATTCTCGGCAACTGTAGGCACCGTTTTTGAATACGGGATAACTGGGGATGAAAAATGGGTCCTCTATAACAATATTAAGCGTCGAGATCAGTAGCTTAGCCGTGAAACAAAGCCTGAATCTCAGCCAAGGAATGGACCCCATCCAAAGAAAATTTTGCTATGCGTTTGGTGGGATATGCAAGGAATTATTCATTTTGAGCTTCTGCCAAATAACCAAACAATCACAACTGAAGTCTACTGCCAACAACTCCAACGATTGAAGATGGCATTACAAGAAAAACGTCCCGCATTAATTAATCGCAGAGGTGTTCTATTCCACCAGGATAACGCGCGCCCTCACACTGCTCGAATCACCACTGCCCAATTGGAGGCATTTGGTTGGGAAAAATGCCTCATCCACCTTATTCTCCAGACATCGCACCTTCAGACAACCATTTATTCAGAAGTCTGCACCACCACCTAGATGGACAAAAGTTGCAATCCAGGGAAGCTATCGAAAACGAAGTGATCGGTTTTTTTTTTACTCGAAGCAAAGGGATTTCTTCGAACGTGGCATAAAAAACTTTTCTACGGGTGGGAGGAGGTTATAGAAAAAGAAGGGAATTATATTCATGATTAATTTGTCATAATGTCATTTAATTTTTGTTCTGAATGAACTAAAAAATCGAGCAGAATATACAGGGTGTCCCAGAATTAACTATCTATTTCAATGAAATTCGGACAAATTTTTTAAAAACACACTTTTATTTATGTTTATCATGTTTAATATGTGTTAAAAATGTATAAATTTCTAAATTTTTTTCATAATTTTATTTTCATAATTTTTTCATTATCTGGTCCAATGAAAGACCGTCTGAAGTCATAGAATGGCAAAGAGACTCTCCAAAAGTTAACGTGTGGCTTGGAATGACCAAATCCAAAATTTATGGCCCATTCTTCTTTGCGGAAGCAACTGTAACAGGTACCGTCTACCTTGATATGCTTCAGCAGTTTCTCGAACACAGCTTCTGATGATGGCATTCTTGATAATGTTGTGTTTCAACAAGATGGAGCACCATGTCATTATGCTCTAATTGTTCGAGAATACCTCAACAGACGCCTTCCGAATCGGTGGATTGGACGTGGAGGACCTCCACCTTGGCCTCCGCGTTCTCCGGATTTGACACCCCTGGATTTCTTTGCATGGGGTTTCATAAAAACAAAGGTTTATCGCCAAAAGATCAATGCTTCTTGTTGAAACACAACATTATCAAGAATGCCATCATCAAGAAGCTGTGGTTCGAGAAACTGCTGAAGCATATCAAGGTAGACGGTACCTGTTACAGTTGCTTCCGCAAAGAAGAATGGGCCATAAATTTTGGATTTGGTCATTCCAAGCCACACGTTAACTTTTGGAGAGTCTCTTTGCCATTCTATGACTTCAGACGGTCTTTCATTGGACCAGATAATGAAAAAATTATGAAAATAAAATTATGAAAACAATTTAGAAATTTATACATTTTTAACACATTAAACATGATAAACATAAATAAAAGTGTGTTTTTAAAAAATTTGTCCGATTTCATTGAAATAGATAGTTAATTCTGGGACACCCTGTATGTTACAACCTTATATATATATATATATATATATATATATACAGGGTGTCCCATAAGTCCGGCATCATAGGAGAAATTCATATTTTTCTATTTCTACAAACCATAATTCATATTTTTCTCTTTCTACAGGCCATAATGTCTGTGAGCAGGGAAGAACGAATCCAGATAATTCTACTCATAGGAAATCGGAGTCAGAGAGAGGCCGCTGCTGAATTTAACAGACTGCATCCAGACCGCGAGCCAATAACACAGAGTTGTGTTAGCAGACTTGTTACAAAGTTTAAGGAAACAGGATCCATAGAAGATAAACCACGCAGTGGACCTTCAAGGAGGTCCACTGACGATGATACAGCGACTGCTATCCTGGCTCATTTTAACAGAAGTCCCAATAAGTCTCTTCGGCGATTGTCCGCCGAGACAGGAGTGTCGAAAAGTAGCATCCATCGCATTCTTCAGGCTCACAAATGGCATCCATATAAACTTCAGATCTTACAGAAATTAAGCGAAGATGATCCCGACCGGCGGATGGAATTTTGTGAATGGGCTACGGAACAATATGCTCGGGATGCCAATTTCCCGTCCACCATTCTGTTCAGTGACGAGGCTGTTTTTTATGGAAATGGCGAGGTAAATCGACAGAACACCCGCTACTGGTCTCAAAACAACCCTCACTGGTATACCTCTTCAAAGGAACAAGGTGCATCTCAGGTGATGGTGTGGTGTGGCATTTGGAAGGATCGCATCATAGGCCCCCTCTCTTTCGATAAACCTGTCACTGGAGGCACCTACCTACGTATGCTCAAGGAAGAAGCATTTCTCAGTGTCTTGAACGAAGAAGGAAATTTCCCAACATGGTTCCAGCAAGACGGCGCTCCTGCACATTACAGCACCCAAGTAAGGGAATATCTGTACCAACAATTCCCTGGTCATTGGATAGGACGTCGAGGGCCTGTGGAATGGCCAGCTAGAAGCCCGGATCTCACGCCACTAGATTTTTATCTCTGGGGCCACTTGAAAGCGCTGGTATACGCAGAGAAAATTAGGTGTGTTGAACATTTGCGGCAGCGCATTATTGGGGCATGTAACACCATTACTCCTGGCATCATTCACCGTGTGCTTGCTGACTGGGTACCACGTCTGAATTTGTGTATTGTAAACAATGGTGGACATATTGAGCACGTTCTGTAAATAAAAGCTTTTGTTTTGCCTCTTTTTATTATTTTTCCTATGATGCCGGACTTATGGGACACCCTGTACATATATATATAGTTGCGTGAAATATTTCGAAAAATGTATTTACAAAAGAAAAATAAGTGAGAAAAACATGTATTTTGTCAGCTCTCTGTGTACCCATGAAAAATCTAATATGTATTCCCGGTTCGAAACTCCTGCCCTAGCTTCTCTCCTTCTCCGTTTTGTATTTAGGCACTTTTTCCCCCTCTCGTCAAAAATACCGTTTATGTTACGTTTAATTTTCCTTACTATGATCATTTTCCCTCATTTCAGTAATCTTCAAATTTTTGTTTAATAGTTGTCTCCCCTTTTTTTTTACATTTATTTTTGTATTTCACGCAAATGTCTCCCCTCATATATTTTTCCCATTCTCAAGGCCATAATTTTTTTTAACTTCTTTATGGCTTTCCCTTCCCCGTTTTATTCACAATTATCTTCTCCCCTTCTTCACGGATTTTCTCCCCTCATTCACGTTTATTTTCTCCCCCCATTTACGAGAACCTCCCTGGGTCCTTCACGAAAAATTCCTACTTTTATAATAATTATCTTGCCCCATGTTTTTTATGCTGTTCCCATACTGCCACCCTTTCTTCTTTTCTATTTCTCCCCTCACTGACAGCATTTTTCTCCCCTCAGATACTTCATGAAGGCCAACGACAAAGAAATTCTTGATTTTCTTTTACACGAATCAAGTTATGACAAAAGAATTCGACCACAAGCAGAAGGTTTGTATTTTAATATTAATTTTATTTAAAGTTTAAACATCATTAAATGTTATTTACTTTCAGAAATGTCTTTAAAATATTTTAAACAAAAATATTTTAAACAAAAAACAACAACTAAAACAAAGCAAATACTTGGTGAATGCGTCAATAATGAAGTGTAAACAATGGGGGGGAGGGAACCTTTTGTCCCAAAATATAATTTGAGGGGAGAACGGGCTCAAGGCGCGTGTGTGTGTATAGAGGGGTACTTTCTGGTTTCTGTTTGGAGAAAAAACATGGTTGATATACGTCTGTGTTTGCCGAAACAATGCGCCTAAATCTGGAGAAAGATTTAAGCACAAGATTTGGCATTGGAAAATTTTTTTAGAGCTCTCGTGGTAAACTGTTCTATTAAATACCATTCCAACGTGTCAGTGCTTGAAAATCACTTAACACTTTAAAATGGGTTAACATCTAATTCTCTTTTTGTGTAATTATATAAATGCATAAGTTTGAAAGTGCAGGTAACTATACAGTCGAACAGAGCTCCCGCCTGGCACTCGAGAAACGAGTGTAGCTCTTGCCGTCCCCCTTCCGCAGTTTCTTGGTCAAAGCTCATTCCTACAGAAGCGAGCACTCCTTCTGCAGTGGTGAGGAAAGGCCAGCACTCATTTCTCGAGTGCCACACCACGGAATTGCAGTTCCATCTTATATTTTCTCTTAGTGATATGAATGTAATTTATAACTCCCTCACTTAATTTATAATTTTGTATCTATTAAAAACGCTAAATTGTTTGAGTGCAATTTACTTTTCAGCGATTATATAGCAATCAATTAAGGAATTTTAACTTACACTCAGAGTACATAAACTGGCCTCTCATTTAATAAAGGAAACACCGTAAAGCGGATACAGAAATGTGATGAAAATTAAAACTAGGTAAGAAAAATATGAAGAAAGAATGGGACTAAGAAACTGAATAATAAAAAATGTGTAAACTCTACACAAGTTTAGGGAGAAGTTTAATTAAAAAAAAAAAACAATCCCAAAATTAAAGTTAAAAAAAATAAGATATTCACTGAAACTATAAAAAAGAATGAATTTTTGCGTACAAAAAAAATTAGAGTATCATCATCAGTCGACGGAGAAATGCAACGAGCTGAAAGACAAATGACCCCACTTAAAAAAAAAAAAAAAAAAAAAAAAAAGTCTGGAAGCATAACGCCCAAAACGATTGTGTCTCAACATGATAAATGATGAAGAGTGGTCCTCGGGAGGAAGAGAGTATTCAACTCTTATCAGAATATAATATGTACGAACTAAATATGTGGCATCATCAGCATCAAAGGACTCTCTTGACGCATTTTTGCCTATTAATAATTATGCCAAAAAGTTTTTGCAAGTAAAACGCGAGAAAAATCATTACTTAAGAAAAAATACTGAAAAACTTTAAATATTGTTTTGAACGAGCGAATCATTCATTGTCTTTTTATATAAAAAGAACCAACTAAACCGTATAGAAAAAGCAATGTTCACGTCTTTGGAATCCAATACTTTTTACAATCACATCCAAAGAAGTTAATATACGTTTGGTAAGCAAGGTCACGCGCTCACTTCACAGAAACCCATCATCAGTGCCGAATCAGAAAAGATATTTTACCTCCACACATTTTTACAAACATATCTTTTATATGCTCACAAATTTATTATTTGTCTTGTTCTGTATATGATCGAATATGTAACATAAATATATTTACACTATTGTAAGTGCTCTTGCTAGTCTTACTAATGTAGTTCAACGGACGTAATTTGGGTTTAATGTATGACTGCCTAATGGATTTCTGACAAGTTGGCACATCGCCTAACTCCCTCTCTCCAAAATCCAGAGTCTACAGCTAAATTCAGGCGCCTTAATTCACGTACTCTTTAGTAAAGAAGGACCCGCCGCCTTTACTTCAGTTTCATTGTAAATATTTGAAAGCTTTCGTCTAACGTTGAAAAGACGAATCAGAAATGCAAGCCATCATCCGAACATTTACATATTGTATACTGACAGAGGCCCAGTATACATTTCATTGATGGTATATTCTGTGGACTTCTTATTATCCTAACTTAACTTATGTAATAACCTAAACTTAATTAACATATATACCTAACTTATGCTAATCTAACCTAACCCGCAGGACACTTGTTGGTGAAATGTATTAAGGCCGCTGAGAGGGTGGTCCTTTGTAGAGTTCCCTCCCCGATGGTATACATATAGGCACAAGGGTTAAAAATGTAAATTATTTAGTGCCAGACTCAAAAGGCGCAGCTGATCACATATGGTGAAAACTGTAGAGTACATGTTCATCATTCGGGCTAACATTTCGTCGAGAAGACCTTCTCTGTCGCCGAGTTTATGGGGGTTAGGTTAAGTCAAATTAAGTCAGGTCAAGTTACGAGTGTCAATAAAATTTCCCATCAACAAAATGTGTATGGGTCATTATTATTTTCACGGATGAAAAAAGTACAAATGGCAACTCACCCAAATTTATAAGTATATACTTTGTCAAATTCAGAACCGGGTACAAAAACCCTACCATTGAACCTATTTAAGGGAGCCCATAACCCCCTAGGGGTAAGTGAGACCCCCAAAAAGCCATGTTACATCATAACAGCTACGCTATATCATGAAGAATCATCATTAGTCTAACACCCAAAACATGAACTTCGTAAAAACCATCCATTACACATTGCATTGACCACTGATTGGAAAGACTTTTCCTACACTTATTCCTTACTTGGCTCATCTTCGGCCGAATGTCCATCAAGATCGGCCTGCGACTGACCCTGTTGTCGCATTCCTCTTCATTTGAGGGATTTGATGAAGGAGGGAGTCGCCTTCCAATCTCTGAAAAATGAAAATTGTTTTTAAGATAAAACAAAACAAAGGTCGATGCGATAGTATCATTCTTACTCATACAATCCATGAAATGGATGTATTTATTATGCAAGTATATATACACTACCCGAATTGTTCATCCTAACGAAGGTAAAGCTTTTCGTCCCACCTTGGACCTACGGTTAAACGTGGAATCCGCATCCCAACCGCTAAAGAAGTTTGAAATTAAAAAGTCCTACCCCTGATACAATTCCATCACCTCCCGATCATCAGCCAAACGCCTTAACCATTAGGCTACTGAGGCGTATATATATATATATATATATATATATATATATATATATAAAATGGTACCTATACTTATCCAGACGAATAATGGGTGAAGACAATAGTGAAAACTGATCCAAACCGATCCATTGGAACAGACAGCCAACCATTACCCATAATCCCTTTATCTATATCTACATATAAAGTGGTAGGAAGGAAAAGGCAAAGAAACCCCCCTCGTTGTCCCCTCGCGATTAGCCAAAGATATTTTTTGAGGAAAATGAGACGTTTTGAAAAATGAGACGCTTTGACTTTGTCTCTTGATGAGGTTTCAAGTTTAGTCGAAACACTTTTACTAATTCAAAGGTGACCTTACTGTGTGTGTGTGTTGTGTGTGTGTGTGTGTGTGTGTGTGTGTGTGTGTGTGTGTGTTCTACAAATTATCTTTACAAAGTAAAATGAATTTGTGAAGGTGATTTATGGACACCCTGTATATACAAATATATAAAACCCTGGTTTCCACGGTTGCCACCCGAATTGTTCATTCTGACGAAGATCAAGCTTTTCGATTCCACCTTGGACCTATCTACAATTTAACGTGGAATCCGAACTACGACTCACCAAAAAAGTCTAAAATTACAAACTCCTAGCCCGGACTCGATCGAACGACCTCCCAATCAGCAGCCCAGCGTCTTAACCACTAGGCTACCAAGGCATATAATATAATATATATATATATATATATATATATATATGCATATAACTGCAATGACCACGCAGTATATAAATGAATAGAAACGACATAAGTATTAAGGAACGTTTCTGCACACGAGGAGGAGAGATAACGAATAAATGAAAAATGAGGCGAACCGCCCGGGAATCGAACCCAGGGCCTCCTCGTGTGCAGAAACGTTCCTTAATACTTATGTCGTTTCTAATATATATATATATATATATATATATATATATATATATATATATATAATGCAATGAAACGTGCAATAAATGTAACATTCAACATGAAATCCACAAGGAATATCAGTCATGTCACTTTTTGATGAACAAAATTAAGTTTGTAATTCACGTCAGTTTTGCAATTCAAATATATTATTAATACTTTTAGTTTTATCTCTTTCACCATATTTCGGATTTCTGAAATAAAACTGCGAAATCGGTTTCCGAAACTATTTTTGAAATAAAATTCATTCGCGAATGTTGGGTATATTATCTGAATAACGTTTCCGACCATTTGTCAGACCCGAAAGTTCGTTTCAATTTTGGGTCTTTTGTCATAGTTGAGGGTTTGGATATCGTAGCTTTTTTGATTGTTCTGATGATTTTCATATGTTTATTTAATACATCATTTAAGTTTTTCATTTATTGAAAACTTCTTTGTGGCGACATCCGTTGTGTAAAGAGTTGAGTCGTAATTTAGGGTTTCCTGAACTAAGTTTCTTGTATAGCAATTTGACTCAATTGTAAAGAAAGATTTTGAGAATGAGCCAGAAATACGACGTTAGTTATTTCTAATTTGTGTGTGTGTGTGTGTGTGTGTGTGTGTGTGTGTGTGTGTGTGTGTGTTTTAATCCTTTTATGCTGGGCAATTTATTAGATAAGTTTTTCCGTGTTGACCAATCAAGTACTCCGACACAATTTGCTCTTTATGTGGCCTAATTTGTCACTTTTTTCTCATCTACTGTACGGGAAAACAAATGACGAAAGAACTACAAAAAACAAAAAACAGGATGACGAAGAGAAACAAAAATTGAAAGACCAAAACTAAAATAATCTTTTTCCACAAGAAGAGAATTCACAAAAACTGCAAAATTGATCTTGAGAAAGATCAGAAATCTCTTTCATAGCTTAAACGGGAACTATAAAGGAAAATTGGACAGATCTGTTTGTTAAGATTAAATTTTGCGAAGCGTTCGTGGTACGAGTCAGTCTCAAAAATGTATTTTCTAGAATCCGAGTGTTTTTGAAGAACGTGCAAAGTCCAATACCGAAAACATGGCTTCCAATAGCTTATACTCAGATTTTGTAAAGATGGTAGATTGGTTGTCTGGAGTTTGTTTAAGAAAAGACAGTGTGTGTGTGTGTGTGTGTGTGTGTGTGTGTGTGTGTGTAGGTTACAGTACAGATAATCAGAAGAAAACTATACGTAATTCATTCACACTCGGAAAGAAATTGAAAAACTGGAAAGTGTAAATTACTTTTTACCATAAAGAAAACGAGAGGCAAAAGACTACAAAGTAGTTGTAACGAACAATAATTTAAATTTGGAGAACCACAAAGATTGCAACAAAAAAGAAAAACTGTTTTAAATGAAGGACAAAACGATATTTACATTCCTTTGATGATGATGATGATGATGATGATGATGAATATGGAATACTGCTCACTACTAACACCCAAGATACAAACTAGAGCCTATTTATTACTTTGTTCATAGAAGAAAAACAAAAATGAACTAGAAAAGAGATTACTGGGAAAGATTTAAAGGTTAAGGGTGTACTCACTGGAGAGCGAGAAAGATATTTCATTATTTATAGATAAAAAAATAAACTCCCTCATGAGGGAAGGTGGTTTTGTCGTCAAAGGACGAGAAACTTCGGCCGGAAAGTAGAGAGATTAAGAAATTTACCGAGGGTCAGTCTGGAAGTCTAGATTTTTTAGGAACGAATTTGGCACTTGGCACTTGGCTCAGAGCGATCTCTCATGATTCTTGTGTGCGTCTAGCCGGAAGGAGACAGGAAGGAAGCAACTGTTTTACTCCAAGCCATCTCTGGAACTAGGTCAACTCTCTCTCACACACACATCTCCAATATAAGCGAGGTACCGACTTTAAATCCATATACTTAAAATCTTATCAACCAAACCTAATTTAACGTAAACTTAGCTAATATCATCAAACCGAGAATGGCATAATAAATGTTTGAGACTCAATTGAGGGGTCGAAGAGTGGTTTCTGTTAAGTCATTAAATGATGAATTACTCGCTAATCTAGTTTAACTTAACCTAACCAAACCTTAACTTAATATAAGCTAGCGTAACCTAACCTAATGAGGGCCAATATATCTTTTTTCCGACAGTAAAAAGGTCTATTTTTTTGTCAATTATATTATTAATGTTCCGAGGTACCCAAAGTGTTGCTTCACAAAAAAAAATTACCCCACTGCATCTGTGCATTATCACACTCTCTACTTCACTTGTACTCAGTTTTCTACGCGCGCGCGAGCACACGCGCACACACACACAAACATATATATATATATATATATAGGGTGTCCCATAAGTCCGGTCTCATATGAAAATTTATTTTAAATTAAATTTACAAAAGTCTTGTTTTGGGACCTTTCTTTTTGTTGCAGGTAGAATAACACGCAATGGCTAATATGGAAGGGAGTTACATTCATGAGGAAAAGGCGGAGGCATTTTCCTCACCGATTTTCCCCAAATCATGGACATGTCACTTTCGTCGACACTTTTAACCTAACCTAACCTAACTTAACTTGACCTGACATCAGGTGCCCTGTCCACAATTTTGGGCAGTCCTGAAACGAGGTTTGGTAGAGAGAGGTGAACACCGACACCATTTTAGATCTTTACCTCAACCGGGACTCATTTTCCACGGAGGATTTGAAATTACCGATGGGTTCACACCCCGATGGACGCTTGACAACGCCTGAGTCCGGGGTGAAATCGCTCATATTCAGAATTAGAAGGAATATTAGTTGCTGGGACCCTCCTCGTAGAAAATAGAATTCGGGATAAATCTACTCATAATTTTAAAACTCTATTACAAGCGTGATGAGAAATTCCGAGTGTGTGTGTGTGTAAAATGAGTGACATACAGTAAGTTCCATGTACACGTACATACGTATTCAATGTAGTTACATGTATTCCATGTATAAATATTCTCTCTCTCTCTCTCTCACATACATGTACATCTCCGTACAAGTGAGGTACCGCCTTTTTATACAAGAATGGGCCAAGGGCAAATGTCCGCAAAAACGGCCCCCCCACCCCTACTACAGAAGAAGAAGAAGAGCCAAAATCAAGGTTAAAGGTTTTCGAAATGTCTGGACACACTGCGTTTGAACGATTGGAGGTCATAGACGGGGAAAGATGGATTAGGGAAAATTGTTCCAGACTTGATCGGTTGAGTAGATGAAAGATTGAAAATACCAATTAACCCTTGCGTTAGAGCAGTGGTCGGCGAACTTTTTTGGGTATTACCCCAAAATATATTTGAGGACGTAATCAGGACGTAAATTCGTAATATTCTAAAATTTAGAATAACGCCACATTTATGTAACAAAATAAAATAAAAATATACGAAAAAAATATCAGCACAAAGTGTCTCTCATACCGCACGCATTACCCCCAAAAGTTTTAAATTTACCCCATTTGGGTAATTTACCCCCGTTCCCCGACCACTGCGTTAGAGAGTTGGTCAGAAAAGGCATGAAAATATGTCAAAAGTCTGGTACTGCGTGCTCTCCTTAATCCTTCAAATACGGGAAGCGTATATTAACGTACATTTAACCCTTTCCCCGTAGCGGAAGGGTTAAAGGAGGTGGCATGGCTTGCAATTAGATAGTTCAGAAGAGCAGCGTCCATTATAATAGCGACAGTAGAGAGAGAGAGAGTGAGACAACATTGCGACGAAGAGAGAGGGATTGAGGACAGTCAGTTGAGGAGGAGGAGGAGGTGGTATTCAACAAATTGAAAATTTGAGGAAAGGCCACGAATGTTGCAGAAGTTTATGAAAAGTGAATCAGGCAGTCCCAGAACATCTCGAATGGGCAGTAGCAGAACTAGCCCCGCTGCATGGGTCTGCGTTCCCGGTACCAGTAGCGGGGGTGCCAGAAGTCGGAAGACTTATGGTCCCCTCCACAGGGGACTCCGAGGCTCTTGAGCTCCACGCCATTTTGTTTTTTAATTTTGTAAAGATTGTGTACTATGTAAGATGTATGTATGTGTAGTGAGGAATAGAGGAAGAAGCGTTTGTGTGAGAGATTGCTAGACTCTCTCAGGGTAGATGAGAGACGGGAAAAGGATCAGCTAAGGAGGACAGTAACAGGAGAAACAGAAGTTCCAACATTGCCGGTCTCCTGCCTAACGTACCCATCCCCCCGGAGTACTTCCCTGATCGATTGGTGTCTACAGTCTCCTTTTAAATCCACATATTTATAAAACTAATAATTAACCTAACCTAACTTTAGTGCCATCGAACTGAAAAGGACTTAAGTAGCCCGGACGCAAATGCGGGATCAAAGGGTATTTTCTGTTAAGTCCCTAAATAATGAGGTACTGGCTAACCTAACCTGAATTAAACTAACTTTAACTGACCTAACTTAGCGTAATCTAACTTATAATCAGGACTGGCATTTTTCTGACAATAAACATGTTTAGAGATGGTTTCTTAAAAAAATAATATTCCGAGGTACTAAAAGTATTACCTCACAAAAAATTACCCAACTACATCTGTGAATTATCACACACTCACTCTCACCCAAGATGCCTACGTGCGCACGCGTGCGCACGCGTACACACACACACGTATGTATAATAATGGTTCGTATCCCCCCCAACATACATTATTAAAATAAACAGACTGTTCTGCTTCGCAGTTATTTTGTTGCCAAGCAGCTCTGCAGAGCCAGACATTGACGGCGGAGGGGGAAATTGCGCCCCACTGACGTCATCAGAGCTAAAGTAGAGATTGTATTAATGTTTTGGATGAAAATGGTACGAAATTAAAGGTGGTCTGGTTTTATTCCTAATCGTTTCATTAAATATGACCCCCGTTAATTACTTATTCGCGTGTTGACAAAAGGAATTTAAAATTTAATTTTTTTTGTTTCTTCTATCAATTAATATAATTACATTCAATTGAAAATTCTTCAGTTATCGCTTAATTAACTTTCTTTCTCTGACGCAATTTTCAGTCGCAAAATTTTATCTCTGGAAAATATGTTGCCTTAACTTTATAAAATTATGGAAGGCCGGCCGCACGCAGGATCGTCTTGAGACTCACGACTCGGATCGTGACGACTCTAGTCGTGCGTGATTTTACATTGATATAATGGGAGCCTCGTTCACCGCAACGACCGCGACGCGATTCTGGGGAATCCCATTCTGTCAATGTAAAATTGCGCGAAACTGGCGTCGTCACGAGTCGAGTCGTCACGACCCAAGTCGTGAGTCGCGAGACGTTCCTGTGTGGTGCGACCGGCCAAAAAGCTCTAATTCAGTAAATTAATGGTTAACCAAGTTAACTGAATTAATAACCGTTCTATTCACTTTCAACAGATCGCCCCCTTCCAGTCAACGTCAGTGTTATGCTGCTAAGCCTCGCCTCTCCCGACGAATCTAGTCTGGTTGGTATATACACTAATATAAATGCGGGTAGTGAAGTATACTGTACAGTTGATAACAAAAGTCCGGATACACTTGGTCACACCTACCTTACGGCCGAGTGTATTCCGATTGTTGGAATCAATAGTACAGTTCCGGAAAAAAATTCGCCTAGAAACAGAATTCATTGTAAACAAAAAAATTACTAACTGGTATTTTTTTATGCTTCTTATAAATTGTTTCTAGGCGAACTTTTTGCGAAACTGTACGCGTGAGTACAGTTGCAGGCAAAACTTTGGTTACACTTACGAGCTGGAGCGGTTATTTCTCCACGCCGGTTTACGTTCACCGCCGTGACAACCTAAATGGTGGCTAATACAGGGTGGGGCATTTATATTTCACACGTTTATTTCTTTATATTGTGGTATTTTTAAGGTAACAGGTCTGTTGCCTTAAAAATTCCATAACATAGTCCCAAAAGTAGAGATGAATTTAAAATCATGATTAATGAAGCCATCTCTGCTATTGGTGACCACTTAACTTCGACATTACTGTATTATTTCTAATTAATTGAATATATTTTTATCCTTAGTATGTGAACTGTCATTGTATTATTAATATTTGTCATATCACTCATATGGACTATGGTCTGCCAATAAACTTTTTCATTGGTGAAAGCACACTGATGAAATTAATGAACATTATAGTTGTTCGATTAATTTAAAGAATATAATCTGTCCTCCTTTGTGAACAGACGTGTTTTATCGAGTGTCCAGTGTTACCAGTTTAATAAGTGGTTTCAGTCAAAGTAGCTTTAAAAAAATAGTGTTCTGTGCCTTCTTAACTAGATTACCACACGTTATTAATTATTCATAATAATTAAGACGTAGCTCCGTGATAGAGTGACAATTTCCAATTTTGTACTTTACTTTAATAATAAAAACTTGTATTACTTTTTATTAAAAAAATAAACGTGTCAAATATAAATGGATCACCCTGTATGTTGTTCTATTTGACCAATTTCTCACTATTCACTCTTATTTATCTTGCATATATGATATCTATTTATCTATTTTTAAATAGATATCTTACATATTTCCTAAAATAAACATAATGACGAACTTTGTTAGTACGTTTTGCCCAAATAAATATTCCATACACACTACAGGGTGCCCATAATGTCTTGTCACCCCAGTAAAATACCAATTGATTTTCGTTTTTCTTTCAGATCCATTTGAAATGCGTGATAGCAGCAACTATACGATTGAACAACGCATATTGGCCAGTGCCTGGGTCCATAAGCGACCACGTAATGGCAAAAACATTGAAAATATTCGTGCAGACTTCCTCCAAAAAGGAGCTGCACGATTGAATCGGTCCTGGAAGTCTGCACGAATATTTTCAATGGTTTTGCCATTACGTGGTCGATCATGGACCCAGGTACTAACCAATATACGTTGTTCAATAGTATAGTTGCTACTATCACGCATTTTAAATGGGTCTCAAAGTAAAATGAAAATCAGTTAATATTTTACTGGGGTGACAAGACATTGTGGATACCCTGTACATTCTACTTTTGAAGTTAGAACACGAGGCAGACAAAATGTCGTACAGAAATAGCCGTTCTAGATTTTTAAAAGTGTATTTGAAATTTCGTCAACATCTGTAGATACATAATTATACGTGTAATAATGTTTTGTAGGCCTGTATTATATCTATACAATATGTTTACACGTTCACGAGTAGACACACGCACACAACATGTAGAGACGCGTACCTCATATGTACAATCTGTACAGTATTAAATGTGTTGCTTGTTACACTATCTCTTCATATTGGTTGTGTCAAGTATGGAAAACAAAGGTCTTATTCTTAACAAAAGGGCAGAACTACCTCTCAAAAACCATAACCATTTAATTCAATGTGTTCATTTAGCAAAATCAGTATTTCTAAAGGGATTCTAATAAAAAATAGTGAATAATCTAGAGGGTGATCCAAGAAATGGTGTATAAAAAAATTATTTCTGGTAAACACCTTTTTTTCGGATCACCTTGTATATGTATGGTGATATTCAAAAATGTGGTAAGCAACAAAATAGAGAAACTAGTGAATAATATGCAGGGTGATCCAAAAATGGTGTTCCCCCAAAAATATGGGACAAGTTATTTCTGGACCACCCTGTATATCTACGGTATATTCTAAAGCATGGTAAGCAGCAAAATCACTATTTTACGCAAGAAAAGAAGAGAACATTCACAAACATCTGAATAATAATTGTTGAACTGGGGAAAAACCAGGAATAGGTTACTTTTTTTTTATACGATTATCTATCATTCTATCTACCAACACGAATTAAAAGGAAAATTTAAGAAAATTACTGAATTTACGAGGCTTTGGGATACTACCATTAATTGGTTATTTCTGTAATACATTAAAATATATAACTAACAAGCGTAGTGAAATGTGAAATATATATTAAAAAAAATGTTAACCTATTAATTTGAAACCTTGTTTATAGCTCTACATTCTGGTACACATTTATTTTACCTCACCAACAACAAACTGACTGGGAGTCTCTCACTACCTGCTTCTGCCACCCCTCCTCCTTTCTCTCTCTCTGTGCACACGAAACGCCAATAAGCCTTATCAATAACTTTTCGTATTAATGGGCTTTTCTTTCGATTTCCACCCATTATCACTAATGTCCATCCATTCTCTCCATTATCACCACCACTGTTTACCCATTGCTTCTTATTTTCTAATCTCTTCTGAACGTATTCTGGCGGCCCCTTTCCAAATCTAAGAAGAAAGAATCAACTTTCTACCTTCCGTTTGCAAAATAACCCCTTAGAATTCAAAACTATAAATTGAATCCAATTAAATTTGTATTGTATTACTTTTGAAACTCTCTGTAATTAAACGATTTAATTAAATTAAAATATTAAATTAATTTACGTTAAATTTAAAATTTATAAATTATGGTAACAACTTCCAACTTGCTAATTACAGTAGGAATGATTTTAACACAACTTCAGCAAAAGAGGGTTTGAAGCACACTTGAATGGGATGGAATTTTTAATAACGTTGTACAATATTTATGAAAATATCATATTTATAAGTTTTCATATACAGGGTGTTCTAAAATTACCTAGTAAACTTTTATTTGTTTGTCGATCAGTAGTGGGACGTTGTGAACAATGTGTTCAAGTTGAAGGAAGACACTTTAAACATCTAAAATAAACAATTATTGTTGCTTTTCTTATTGTTGTTCTATTGGAAATAAAATTGTTAAATATCGCATGATGTTTGTTAAGATGTTGCGTTCATATAAAAGTTTACTACGTAATTTTAGAACACCCTGTATATAGGGCGATTCAAAAGTCTTGCCTCAAAAAAATAACTATAAATCCCTTTGAAGCAGGACTTTTGAATCCCCCTGTATGTATGTAATTTTGAGAGGGGTCAGTTCTATTCGTACTAAATTTTTTCAGGCATTTCAGGGCTAATTTCTGCTGAACAGGTTTGGTTCCATCACCGTTAAATATTCTGCAAAATATCAATAACTTTTTCTGGATCAAGTAAAGATAAGCACCCCTAGCCTTCTTTAATTAGCCTTATAAGGCTAACTAACGAAAATATCACGACCTAACTTAACCACTCGTCAAGGGCGTACAGTTAACTTAACGATTGGTTAGGTTAGGTCATGATATTTTCGTTAGTTAGCCTTATAAGGCTAATTAAAGAAGGATGGGGGTGCTTATCTTTACTTGATCCCTTTTTCTTAACCCGGTTTCATAACCTGGGTAAAAACAGTATATCCTTGATATAATTTGCCGTGGTCATGAAAAAGGGGGTGTTTACCCTTATTTCGGTAAATATTAATTTTCGCGAAAACCAGTTTCTTGACGAAGTCGAAATTTGTTACAAAGATTGTGATTGACCGAAATTGGTCACGTGGGAAAAAACTAACTAGTCAAAAACGACCATCTAACCTACTGTAGTGTAACATTAGCCCTTGTTTCATTACGGTCTTGGGTAGATTCGTCGCCTGGGGGATTTCGTCGGCAGGACGAAACTACCCCGAGATTCGGGTCTAATGGATAGAATGAGCTAATGGGGGCCTAGGTTCCTATCTTTGGTGGCCTCCCCTATCCCACGAGTCATTGGAAAGGCTGTTCAGGTCCTTAAGTCGTATTTCCTGCAGACAGCATTTCAGCATTCCCTAACAGCTTATCATTTATGATCTGCCTGTTTATGGGCGAAAGTTAAGAATAATGGACAAATTTTTTGTTTCATTTGGAAAAAAGTATCTTTTCATTTATAGCACCAGTTAGGTCAACTGTACAGTGTACACTGTACACCCTTGACGATTGGTTAGGTTAAGTCGTGATATTTTCGCTAGTTTTAACGAAAAATATCACAACTGTAAGGCTATTCGGGTCTTGGGTAGTTTCGTCCTGGCGACGAAATCCCCCAGACGACGAATCTACCATAAACCTTTCATTACCCTGGTATATTGGTATAATATACCCTTGGTATAATTTATCATGGTTATGAAACAAGTGGGGTCTTTTCCGTTTGGGGGCTAGCAGCGAATTTTAATGAAAATCGGTATACTAATGTAGTTTTGGTCACTGATTTCAAAAATAACTTTCTTTTCTTGGAGAAATGAAAAACAAACATGCTAGAGCACTTTAAATAATTAAAGTGTGCTTTAACTAGATTAAACTAGTTACAGAGGATTGTGTTAAATTTAGCCAGAGTCACAAACTGCTACTGTTTATGAAAAAGTGCTCTAAGTGTCGGAAAGTGTGTTCCTTTGATAAAAATACCCAGTTCTTTCGCTGCCAAAAGCGTCGGTCAAACGGTAAAAAGTGCAACTTTAAATTATCCCTAACGAAGAATACGTTTTTCGAAGGATCCCGGCAGATCTGTAAAAGTAGCAAGAAAAATCAAGAATTAATGCCAGGTTAGGTCAATTGAATGCCCGGTTAGGTCAATTGAATGCTCTTGACGACGATTGGTTAGGTTGTCATGATATTTTCGTTAAAAACACATTAATTATTTGACGTGCTCTAATATGTTTGTTTTTCATGTCTCCCAAAAAAGAAAGTTATTTTTGAAATCAGTGACCAAAACTACATTAGTATACCGATTTTCATTAAAATTCGCTGCTAGCCCCCAAACGGAAAAGATCCAACAAGTGTTAATAATAGGGGTAAACTTATCTATGCAATAATTATTCATAATCTATCTTTGCAATGAGGTTTTGGGAACTTATTGATAACTCAGTATTTTCCCGTTCGATCAATATTCAATTTATTTTATGGCGACAGTAGCTTTATATATCATTAAAAAAAAGAGGTAAATTAGCGGAGGGAACGCGACCTTCGTTAGATCTCTATAACCATATTGTAAATATTCCAGATATTGCTCCCAAAAGTAAATAAAATAAATTAAGAACCATTCTGACTAGCAGTTAAGGAAGCGAGACTGGAATATTAACGTATTAGATAAATATTATTAAAGATATGTTGGATCTTTTCTTTGTAGCATCGCCAATTTCTTCTTTTCAGTTAGTAACAATTTTGACTGAAAAGAAAACAAAAATAGAACAAAAATAATTTTAAATATGAGTGCCCGAATCAGTGTTTACATCCGAAACATCTCTTAAATACTGTAGGTGCTTAAGATTCATTCTAAAGATTCATTCTAAAGATTCATTCTAAAAGGAAAATATATAATCGGATAAAAACAGGGTATAAAGAACACAGTAAAACAATGGGGTTGCTATAAAGGAAAAGATCCGGTATGTTTATAGTTAAGCTTAAAAGCGAGTCTTTAAAAACTGCAAAGCAATTAAACCCAAAAGCCCCAAAGCTTTACTCGTGTTATTACGCTGTAAAATTTAATGTAAAAAGCAATTAAGATTTACTTACGTAATCGGTGATAGAAACTTACTGAGGATTTGTTTAATATTCCTACTTCCTTTAGCCTTTTGTAAAGAAATGTGGAACTCTTTTCTCTTTCACTGACACGCAAAACATGACAAAATAATTAGCACTCTCTCAAAGCGAAAATAGATCCTAATTTTAATTAAATGGCGTTTATTTTAATTAGAAGCGAGTAACTTAAGTCTTTATAAAAACTCTGCGCGCAATAAGCGTAAGGTTAAGCCGCTGATCAAAGCCTAGCATCCTTTGATCCTCAGTCATGCAATCAACCGTTTTGAAAATCAATTAATATTTAGTCACAAACGTTCACCATAAACATATAACCTGAATTATCAGCATAATTCAGCCATTTAATTGCTCCACCCCTCTCTATTGTACACAATGAATGAAATATTTACCGGGTTGAATAATCAGTTAATTATAAACAATATAAACAAAATGTTCTGCGGTTCTCAATTAAATTCTAGTTCAAAACAATAGGTGTAGGCCTATAATTGGAAAGACCCGTTTTCGTGAAAGAAAAAAGAAAATCAGTTAGTATTTTACTGGGGTGGCGAGGTATTGTGGATACCCTGTACATTTCACCATATTCAACATAAAATTGGAATTAATTTAATAAAAAGAGTGTTTGATGTAGCACCTTAACACATAAAATCTCTCCACAAAATTCGCGTTAACACTCGGACCTACGACCTTCAGCTCCACAACGCGGAGCTTCATCAACTGAGCTGCTCCACACTTCACGCAATTGGTTGGTTGGTTGTTACATTCTATACCCTTTGTTCAACTGAGAACACTGAGACGGGCAATAACACCACCAATTTGGAAAATAAATCCCTTATGAAAAGAAAAATGGGTTAATCAAAATAAAGTACTTTCGGCGGGCTTATCACTGTACCCCATCCCCATTACTCAGCCTGGCTTAGGCAGTTCTAATGGCTTACATAAACATTATAACAGACTTTCTTGTCATTATCATTAAAACAATGGGTCATTGAGATCATAAGTGACTTTAGAACCTCAGTATTAGCCCAGCGTCACTTTATTGATTTTGTTTTGGCTAATGCCAGACGATTTATTCACTCTCAAAAAAGACCTCCGTGTTTAGTTAATATGAATATTATCTTAGCCTGCAGAGATCTCCCCTACAAATTATCCTTAATATTAGATAATTATAATTATAATAAATGACAAATTAATAAGAAACATTAAAACAATTTGAAACTTTCAGTCATGAAGGCATGAATTACGGAAAATTGCGTGTTTAAACTTAATAATACTTTTATTAGTTTGTTTAGGATAATTCCCATGTACAGAATTTATTCGCCAAAATGAATAATGTCTAGTGTTAAGTTTCGCGGAGACCAGATTACATTAGGTTAGGTGGTCGTTTTAGGGTGGTTAGTTACTTCCTACGTGAACAATTTCGGCCAGTCACAATCTTTGTAACAAATTTCGATTTTGTCAAAAAACTGGTCTCCGCGAAACTTAATATTTACCTAAATAATATGTAATATGAAAATAAGTTATATAGGCCTACGTAACTTAACGATAATCTAACTACTGTATTCGAATTTTAATAAATAATAAGCAACTCAATTCCTTATGCTCCGCCCACTTTTTTTGAGCGTAAATAATAAATAAAATAGTTGTTGTTGAATTCATATTTTCTTCCATACTACTGTACAGTATCTGGATAGAGTTTATCTCATTTTCGGCGTTAATTCTTTAATAACAACTATAAAATTAAAAGGTTTTTGGAGCCTCGAAGTCAGTGAATACGTTTTATGATTCGCTCAACACCTTCCATCCGTTCAAATGAGCCCGGTCACTTTTTCCTTTTCTTGTATTGCACCGTTATTTTTCTTATTCTTTGCTTTTCTCCTTCTACCCTATATGCATACCTTCCTGCGAGCTTTTTCATGAAGTCACCGAACCATGCGTTAATTCTGCAACTTAAAGTTTCAAACTTTAATAAATATCTCTCGCTTTTTCCTGCAAGATTAACGGGCAGGGACTCGCAACAAAATCTAGGTTGGCAGATGGTTTTTGTCTTTCTTCCGAGGTGACGCAAAGCCCCGTTCCCTATTCTAGAAGAGCCAAACCAAATAGTACAAACTACCATTAAGATTATGACCCGAGCTACAATGTCAGTCATGAACAACTGACCTCTTTCACGATGACGTATACTGTATGTGGGGTAAAATGCTAAAGTCCTTTCTAGGCACAATAAAAGTCTATATCTTAACCCATTAGTGGCCAATGGTAGAATTTCCTACCGACAAAATTGTTTGTCATTATTGCATCACTTTTTTGCAACAATTTTCTCGGTAGGAAATTCTACCAATGGGCACTAATTGATTAAGTGACCTTTTCATGGACTCTTCTCCTACACCAAACCGTCACTCCTCAGTGCATAGCGATAGCTATAATTAGATGCGAAAAGCCAAAATGGCTTATCTATACTTTGTAATGCACTGAAGATAGTTCAAATTACCTTTTCACTGTCCAACTTTACTGGTTTAGGAGAAGGAGGTTAATAGGTTTCTGGTTTAAGAGAAAGCAGTTAAGAGGTTTCTGGTTTAAGAAAAAGAGGAAGAACTGGTTTGTAATTGTTTCTTTTCAGAAATACCAAGTAGAGTTTCTGTTACACCAAAGATGGGTCGACCAAAGACTCAAGCACAATGACTCACAAAGGTTTCCCTACCTGTCCGGAATGCATCACATGGTAAGCAATCAAGCTACCCGCTTTACCTGTATTTTTTTTAAGTAATAAAACAAGCATTGGTTCTGTACCTCACTCATTCTATACGTTTATAGAAGAACCATTAAGAATAAGATGTTGCCTATAATTTTATAGTGTATAGGCCTATACAGTATTAGATAAGTAGATTCTCAGATTTGGAGTAACAAAATAAGATAGCTTTAATCTTTAATATCACTTCCAGTATCTATTTTCTCTTCTACTACTAATTAAACTACCTTTGTTGATTTCTGTTTACATTATTTATATCTACGTTATCTACATCTTCATATTTATTCCTGATGATCTATTAAATATATGGGTCATGACTAGGCTTGCCAACCCTCCCGGATTCGCAGGGAGACTCCCGGAATTGTGTGTGTTCTCCGTGCTCCCGGAACGTTATCCTAATCTCCCGGATCTCTTACAATTTGAGAAAAGTTTTCTTTAAATACATAATTTGGTATCACCTTATCATTTCCATATTATTAGCCTTTAAATAATCTGGGGGGTTTTGTACTATTAATATGAATAACTCATACCGGTGTGTGTATATATATATATATATATGTCGATTGACTTAATTGACCTTAGAATATGTTTTTATACCCCCTGCATATGGCCTCAACAAAATGGGTCATATTTAAAATTTTCTCGGGGGGGTTACAGTCCCCCCCCCCTCCCCCTCCCCCCCCGAACCCGCCAGCTAGATCGGCTCGCCCTCACCCCCCTTTATGGCCTGAATATATATCATCTCCCGAAATTGTACTTCAGAAAGTTGGCAAGCCTACTCGTGACTCCTGTTTGAACCTATTTTTCAAGTTTCTACTAGGCCTTAAATCTACTCTTATTATTATTATTATTATTATTATATATATACCTCTGGTATCTACCCTCAGAAAGAAATGTGGCTGCCTGACTTATTTTTTATCAAGCATGGGGAGTCTAAAGAGTTTTTTGAACCGAAAGAAACCACCTTGCGAATATTCAGAAATGGAACAGTTTTTTACTCTTCCAAGTACGACCCACACTTTTACGGGGAGTGGGTGGGTGGGGGACTAGGGTAAAGATGGCAGAATAAATTTACTGACAGGCAACTCACACGCAATATAGAGTGATGATGGAAATAGAATTGAGAACTAAAATTATGAATTCAAACACGAAAAAAAAAAAGGAAAGTGAAAGAAAACTATTTAATAATGGTAAACTAAAATAAAAGGAAATAATATTGAAAAAAAAGAAATGCTGGTGAGGGAAAGTTTTTTTTGAAAGAGCGGGAGAGTCAAAATGAGTAACTGAGTCATATTCAGTTTGGAGAGATAATTATGAGGGACGAAATGAGAAGGAGATAATGAGTGACTGAAGAGAGAGAGAGAGAGAGAGAGAGAGAGAGAGAGAGAGAACCTGAAAGCAACCAAAAACAACGATAAGGAACAGGCGACCTTTCGTTTAACTTATCTCGACTTTTTATTAAAAACGTCATAAACTTTGGGTTTATTTTTTTTTAGAAACTTTTAATATTAGTTGCACGTGATACTAAATTTAAAAATGTTCCTTTTAAAAAAATATATAAATTTTAGTTCTAAAAATAAAATATTTAGTTGTTTATTTGCTAATTTTAGCAGTTGCTATAGCAGTATGATGCTATGAACTATAACAGATAGTTTTAATTAAATCGAACACACACACACACACACACATCTATCTACAGATGTATACATACAACGCAGGTAAATAAGTTTTCCAGTTTAGAAATTTGTTTCATCAATGTGATACACTGTAATAATATGCTAATAAAGTTGAATGTTAAATGAAGCAGTTATAACAATCTGTTTTACCCATTTCAGACATCATTTGATCTTGTCGTGTCGGGGTGATTTGAATATATTCCCATTTGACGATCCATTTTGCGAGTTTTCAATAGAAAGTAGTAAGTACGAGTTTAGTTGCTTTGGTCTCGACTCTGAGGGAAACCAACATTTTTAAATCATGATTTTAATCTTGATTTTTTTCTCGCTTCATTAAACTACAGCGTTTAACAACACTTCCACACATTAATTACATCGTTACAAACGAAAAGAAAAAAGTGTTTGAAAACAGTCCAAATCGTTAATTCAGTTATATCTTTTGCGCTACCCATGTTCATTTTAAAGTAGTGGTGCACCGATTAATCGGTATCGGCACCTGGCATGCCAATATTAAGAAAATACCTTGCATTGCCGATTAATCGGCATGAAAGGTGCCGATACCGATTAATCGGCATGAAAGGTGCCGATACCGATTAATCGGTGCACCACTATTTTAAAGGTAACGAATTTAAGCTGTTGTTCCGTTAAACGTACTTCGTCCGCCAGAGGGCACTGAAGCGAGTGGTAACGCTGCCACCAATTGGGAAAAATAGTTCTTTAAAAGAACTTGGTCAAACCAAATGCATTATGCGCAGCCGGCTCGTCACTACACCCGCCCTCCTCATTTCTCCGACTGGCTTCGAACACTCCATCACTGGTTTAACAAATCTGAGTTGTTTTAAATAAACATTTGACTCTATTCTTAAACAGTTTAGTTACTGCAATCAAATAGTTTCTTCTATGAAGCAATTATTGACAGAGATGATTGTGGTTGCGTAAATATAGTACTGAGATTTAGTATATAGACTAACTATATTAAATATTAATAGACTACCCTCTAAACATTGCTAATGGAATTGGGGCTTAGGAGTGCACTGAATTAAATACTCGGGCTCAAAAATGTTGGTGTCCTTCCATATATCGTTCGTTATCGCAAATGCATCCGATATAAACTAGAAAAGGAGAAGAGTGAGATATAATTCTTGCGGGTGACGGAATACCCACACAAAAAAAAAAGTCAGTCTGATGCCCTCACCTTTGATGAAGATCCGTGACCTTCTTCTTATTATTATTTTAAGAAGATTTGTGAGACAAATCTTTGTTACGTTTACAAGAGGAAATAGATAAAGTTAATTTAGCTTTATTTACACTATGTATCAGTAGCTGGATGGATGACCGTCCTATGTGTTCAGATGATGCAGTTACCCTTAGATGGTTCGGATGCCACGTAAATCTGTAGGTCCCTTCCGTCGTATGATCTTCTGGGCCCTTACGGAGGAGGTTATCTCAACTATATTAAGTAAACAGAATAAATTAAGCTTACAGTAGGAGTGAGTGTATTCAAATACGAAATATACCATAGTACTTGTAAAGCACATTTTAACCTATGATACAATCACTTCTCTACCCTAAAATAGAAGAAACTATACCCTTTTTTAAACCAAATAATATAGTTAAGTTTTATTGTTAATCTTAACATAAAATCAGCAGAAGTTTTGTACATTCTTATTATTAAGATAATAAAATATACTTATTGGTTATTAAATACTTTAAAAAAATATTGTTTATAAACAATACGAGTCTTTCATTTGCTAATTCTTATTTATTTTCCAAGTGGCGTACGAAAATAAAGACATCGTGCTTTTTTGGAAGAACGATTCTTCCACTTCTTGTAATAGCGGCATAGCCAAGTCAGGACACTTTAGAACGCTGAATGCTTATCTTATTTCTAACCAGACATTAGAATGTAATAATACAGAAGCGGATTGGAGAGGTAAGAGTTATCATGAATCAAACCGAGGTAGTATTGTTAAAGATTTGGTTGAAAATTTCATTATGAGAAGTTTGGCAGAAGTGATGACCCTATTTTTCAACGAGGAGTGAAGTGATACCAAAACATCAATGAAGTAATTCCGAGTTTCATGAAAAACAAGACAACTGATACAAATTTTCCATCTGATAAAACCATGAATATAAAAATTAACTCCACCAGATCTGAAATTAACCCATTTATTCTGGAACCGATTTTGATTTTTGTCTTTAAATTCTAATGTAAATGTTAACACTCTGACCGTTCTACTATATGGGACGCAAAGCATAAATGGGTTAATGTCGCGCAACAGATCTGTTAAATTTCTGCCAAACTTCTCAAATTGGAGTTGAATTAGTTTATTTTCATTAGGTGTATGCCAAGACTGTATTTGGTTCCAGCGTAGAAGGGAATAAAGGGGTGAATATATTTATTAATTGCTTATTATTATTATATTATTTATTTATTTATTAATACATGTTGGCAGAAACTTTTCTGTCATAATGTTGATCTGGGAACATACCTGATTAAATGCAAACTTAAATGTTCGCAATTTCTTATGTGAAGAATATAAATATATTATTTAATCACCTTTTTAAGGGTATACTCATTAAAAAGTTTAAAATATTTCGAATTTTTGCTTTTACCTTTAGTGATATGACAATCCTGTTCGCTAGATGGCGCTTTTGTCTCTTATTTTAGCTATACTTAGTATTAATTACATTTTATTTAAAAATTTAAGGTTTAGTATCTAAAGACTCTGTTTTGGGGACGTTCAAAAATTGCGTGACGCTAGTTTTGCTAAAACTTGACATCTCCCACCCCCTTATAACGTTCCGTAACGACGCTAGACCAGACACCCCCTATTAGGGGTTACATAACATCTTAGTGGGTGTCTGTTCTAGCTTTACGAAACGTTACAAGGGGATGGGGGTGTCACGTTTTAACAAAAATAGCGTTACGTAATTTTTGAACGGCCTTTTTACAAAATAAATAAATAAATACATAAGTAAACGTTTAAAATTAAAAAACGAAAGTTTATCCCAAATTTTCATTTATAATTTTGGACTCACGCCCATCAAACTTACCTTTAAGTTCATATGCAGTTCCACACTGACGTTTTTGCGATAGTTATTTTAGAGGCTTATTCATGATTTTTAAAGGTTTTATTTTCACTTCATTAATGTTTTATAATACTGATGAATTCAGTCAAGAAATTAATAATTCAGACTAAGATGACTTATAGGCTATCTTTACTGGTCGTAAAGTAGGCGTAGCCTAGTGTATCTCGATTTTTGAAGCCGACTGAATATTTCGTTCGTTAAAACGACGTTAGATGGCGTATTCAAAAGTTACGTACTAATGATATCCAAAGATTTTCCTTTAGACTAGATCGGCATTAGAGAGAAAGAATTATTTTAGGAAAGAGAAGAGAGGAAAATACAAAACTTTTACACGCGAAAAACATCTGTTCAGGAAAAGTAAAAAGAATAAGTATAGAAAAAATCCAGAATAAACAATATTTTAGACCAGTGGTTCCCAAACTTTACTAACTGTCGGAACCCTTATAGACTTGTTTTTATTTCGCGGAACCCCAACTCCATATATATAAATTAACTTGACAGTGCACCACGCCAACGGCTATAATTATACTGATTGGTTCACAATTAATTACGAAACAAGTGCACATCAAATCAACTGGCAACTTAGAAAATTTTAATTTTAGCGAAAACATATTGCTCAAATTAATTGCAGTTAAATTCTCACGAGTAAAATATATATGTTAAAATTTGTCATAAATAATATGACAAATTTTAAATACGATGACAGAATTTATATATTTATTTTAAAACAGTACTAATAGAACTAGTCTTTTATAAAATCGTTAAAATTAAAATCTGCCAAATTACACTTTTGCAGTAGCTGAATAGCGAAAATTTATTTACATATAATTAGCAGATTTTAATTTTAGCGAAAAATATTTAGTGATCCCAAATCCACGATGGTGCCATTTAAGTCAGAATAAGAATATAAAATATTATTTAACAAAAAGCCACAAGGTAAGATTATGTATAAATATTAGGACCTTAATTAGACCTTAATATTAAGACCTGATTAGACTGATTAGAAAACGTGTCACGGAACCCTTGTTAAGCCTCCGTGGAACCCCAGGGTTCCGCGGAACACAGTTTGGGAACCACTGTTTTAGACCAAATTTAATTGTTTTAGAATGTAAGGCATAATACATTCAAACATAGGCGGATCCAGATGGGGGCCCACGGGGCTTAATTGAAGTAACGGGGCTTAAGTGAAGCAACGTGGACATAAGCATTCAAACGTTTTACCTAACTTCGTTTAACCAGGATGTATCGGGCCTCCAAATTAAGCCCAGTTGCTTCAATTAACCCTATATAGACAACTGTTACAAATTTCTAACCTTTCATATACACGCATTTGTAACTTAACCCTACAGAAAATTTTGTCTATAAAGCAGTGGTCGGCGAACTTTTTTGGGTATTCCCCAAAATATATTTGAGGACGTAATCAGGACGTAAATTCGTAATATTCTAAAATTTAGAATAACGCCACATTTGTAACAAAATAAAATAAAAATATTCGAAAAAAATATCAGCACAAAGTGTCTCTCATACCGCACGCATTACCCCCAAAAGTTTTAAATTTACCCCATTTGGGTAATTTACCCCTGTTCCCCGACCACTGCTATAGAGGGTTAAGCCCATGGTCCTGGATCCGCCTATGCACTCAGATATTAATTACTAATTCTTGACTTCTTCCTCAGGGAATTTCAGTTGCCTGAAGGTGAACCTGAAGTTCACAAGAGACGATGCCTTCTACTTCAGTACCGTTTTCATCCCCAGCATCATCCTTGTTACGAGTTCATTCATCACCTTTTGGTTGGAATGGAACGCCGTCCCTGCACGAGTGATGATAGGCGTCACCACAATGCTCAACTTTTTCACCACTTCCAACAGTTTCCGTTCTACACTCCCCGTGGTGTCCAATTTGTCAGCAATGAATACGTGGGACAGTGTTTGCATGTTCTTCATCTATGTCTCCCTTCTGGAGTTTGTCGTTGTGAACTATGTGGGGAGAAAACGACCCAAAGACAATATGGCCTATATGCCAGGCGAGAATGCGGTCATCCAGGTACTAGCTGAGAAAGGACATGTAAGCATCCGAAAGAGCCAAGCTGAGAACAGTGCACGGCTTGGCTAATCCCTCTTTATGGCGGTTATGAAGAGAAAGTAAATTAGGTTCAGTGCATGGCATGTTCAAGACTACTTCATTTGCGCTTTTCCATCATCCCATTAAAGATAAATGTCAGGCAATATTCTTCACAAAGATTCGTCGAAGATAAACGATGAATTTTGTCTGACCAAATCAAGGAAAAAGGAAATTATTTTCAATATAACTTAAAAAAAGGTCGACAGACTTCAAATTTTATCAAAAAAGTAGCCCTCTTTCTTCTAACAATTAATTTAAAGTAATAATCACCCAATATGGCTAATGGTCTGTTTAAATTATGACTAACTTTCTTTATGAAACACTTATAACAACTGGAGTCATCTGATTCGTGATATGTCAATATCACTTCAGTCTAGTTAACACACAAATCATTCACCCTTTGTTCAAAATACTATTTCATCGATTAAATTCACAAAATTTCATGAATATATCGTACATGTGACCGGTCACATAAGGAACAATAAATAACATTTAATACTTAAAACCTTTACACCGAATTCACTCAAACCCCAGTCTACCCACATTACATATACCCCGTACTTGATTTACAAAAATATAATTTAAAGCATAGTTACTAAACTATATTATAAAGGCATTAGCATGGAATATATATTGGAAGGACCCTTTACAACTAGCTGGAAAGTAAGTCAAAAATATCATATACTGTTCTATACGCGTAATATCCACTCATTCCTAATGATTTTTCTCCCAAGAAAGTTGTTCTGGATTAGAATAACAGTTAAGAAGATGGGTAAAAGCCGATTAATTATAATGTAAATTTATAAACAAAACATGGCTTCATAAAGTTCTATAAATAATTGAGCGAAACACATATGAGAAATGTAAAAAATCAAACTAAGTATTTGTCATCGCAAGATGGACATTACAAAAAAAAGGATCACCTGAAGATCAGGGCCCCAGCCTTCTTTATTTAGCTTTGTAAGACTAACTAACGAAAATATCACGACCTAACCTAAACAATCGTCAAGGGCGTACAGGTGACCTAACGATTGGTTAGGTTAGGTCGTGATATTTTCGTTAGTTAGCCTTATAAGGCTAACTAAAGAAGGCTGGGAGCCCTGATCTTCAGGTGATCCAAAAATAAATAAAATATTCGCTACATTTAACAAACTATATTACAAATTAAAGCCGTCTACGATTTTCTAAATAAAGATTTGCTTAAACCATAAAAAGAAAGATAATTATGGATTTTTATTTAAAATATTTCTCGTTTAAAGAAAGTAACCAATAAATTATTACTTTAAATATAAAAAAGTAAATAATATTCGTTTATTGGTACCCCAAATTCCAGTAAATGGGAATTATCCCTTTAGAATAGATCTTTAACCATTCTGATAATTTTTTTTGGTTGCTTTGGTTAATAATTTTATTTAGCGCTTTGCCTTATTATATAAGTAAGAATAAAATACAACGATAATTAAAATTATGGGAGTGCATGCAACAAGGAGAGAAGCACTCACCCGCACCGTTTGGTCTCATGGGAAGGTCTCGGCGTTGTTGGTAGAGCTTTTCTTAATGTGGTTCAAACCCTATTCCTTAGTAGTTCTCCCTCGTATTTAGAGAACGTATTAGCCATCATGTAGAGTTAAGTAGCTCCCGTCAGTTCGTACCCACATTTATGGAATGAAATGCCATGGGCATTTGGTTGAGCCAGGGCACTTTACGCTTCTCCCAGCTTTGCCTTCTCTATTATTTTTCCTTTTTTCCTTTTCATCATTCTTCAAGTATTCTTCCGATATTGTACCACAGGTTTACGGAAAAATGGCCTTTATTTCACCCCCTACTAAGGTGATGGAAATGCAAAAATAAAAAAAATGCAGAAAGAGCGTACTATTTACCCACAATCCATTTCTCTTATTTACACGAGAAACTTCGTCAATTTTTTAGGTTATAAAAAGTGTAACAAAATAGGATCTAATATCACTGCCAGATATATGATGCAGATTGTCATATTTATTAATATATATATATATATATATATATATATATATATATATATAAATATATAATTTTAATTATATCATTTTTATGCATGGTAAACAAGACAATAAGCACAGTGCATGCCCATCTCATTCATCTTTAAGAAGAAGTAATAACCTACCTGTATCATTATTTTTATTATATTAAATTGGAATAAGAGCGATATTTAATAGAAAAAGTTTAGCCAATAAAATTAAAATAGCTACCCATCCAAAATTAATAATAATAATAATATAATAATAATAATAAAATTAATTATTAAATTGAATTAACTTAATTTAATTTTAATTTAATTGTAATTTAATAATTAAATTTCAAAGGAGAAATATTTAGTTTTGCAAAATGTTTATTTCTATTTTTTTTTATTATTTTAATTTTTAAAGTTACTCATTAATTTTTAATTTTCTGAACTGACATCACGTTTTCCTTATATTTTTTAGATTAAATTAAGGTGGTAGTAAATATTATTTCAGGCATTTAAATTTTACTTTTCTAGAATTTAGTTATACCGGTTGAATAAGTCCTGCCCAAAAGAACATGAAAGAGAGAGACGTATCACTTTCAAAGATTTAAGCTCACAACGGCTTCCAGTTACCGTGGCAACTAGTATGTGCGTTTTTGAAGGAATTTTTTTTATACAGAAATGAGGGAACAAGGGCGAATGCCGCTAAAATGATCCCCATAGAGGAAGAAGAGAGCCAAAATCAAGGTCCAAATTTTTCGAGATGCCTGGACACTGCGTTTGAAAGATTGCACATCATAGATGGGGAGAGAGCGGGGGGTGGATGGATTGAGGAAGATTGTTCCAGAGTTGACCAGTTGAGTAGCTGAAAAATTTAAAATACCAATTAACCCCAGCGTGAGAGAGTTGGACAGAAAAGGAATGAGAAAGTGTAGAAAGTCAGGTGTTGCGTGGTCTCCTTAAAGGAAAAGGCATGCAGTTAGAGAGTTCAGAAGAGCAGTGTCCGTTATAAGAGCGATAGCAAAGAGAGAGTGAGGCTACACTGCGGCGACATTTATTTGGAAAATATAATTTATTTGGAACCATATTTTAGGAAGTAATATGTACACTTGACATATATTGTTTTTAAGTTAAAAATTATTGATTGATTATTTATAACAATAATGGGTGCTGGTTAAGTGTGCAGTCTACCTACGATTCGGCGGTCTACCTTTTAATTATAGCTTCTTATCTTGTTTACTAATTGTTTGTTTACATCCCATTGTCAATCGCCCTTGACGATTGGTTAGGTTTAGTCATGATATTTTCGTTAGTTTTAACGAAAATATCATGATTAAACCTAACCAATCGTAGGTAGACCGCACACTTAACCAGCACCCAATAATGTCTGTTGTTTCCTAAAATACACTTCCAAATAAAGGGTTTTCTTCAAAATGTATATACTGGTTGTCATAGTAACTGGGAATCGTTTTGTAAACTAAATCTTTGAAATTAGTGTCTCTCTGCCTTTCAGTTTTTTTTAATACAAGAGATAATTGCCTTTTATTTATATATATATATATATATATATATATATATATATATATATGTGTGTGTGTGTGAGAGAGAGAGAGAGAGAGAGAGAGAGAGAGAGATAATGAGTATGGTTGTGGAAACACAAAAATGAATCCACTGGGAATAATTAGCCAACCTAATGTGAAGGTTATTCGCAATATATATGAGAAACTAATATTAGTTCAAATTTGAATGCTAAGGAATATGAATGTGAATGCAAATTTGATAAATGTTAAATAAAACTTAAATTAGACTGCGGGACATCGCATTTCGTGCAATATAGGGTTGAGGTCAGCCTATCTTACTAGAGCCTAAACCTAACGTAAGCTAAGCAAATATTTAACCGTTTTGATGAAGTGTTAAAAAATTAATACTAAAGCCCATACCACAAGGCCGTTTGTTGCCGTTTATCACCGCTGAATCATGCCCCGCTTAAAGCCGAGTGGAGACATTTACACCATTAATCGGCACCAATCGGGGTTTGAAAATGTATCATATGTATTAATAATCGCTATTCATCAACGAGAGTTTTAAATTCCCAACCCTGAGTGTTGTCGATTACTATGTAAACGGATACAATCGGTTTTCAGAGGGGTCACGATTCAGCAGTAAAAAACAGCTACAATAGACCGTGTGATATGGCTTTAAAGTTAAATAAACACCAAAGCCTATCTACACTTAGTCAGACCACGCATGTACAAAATTTCATACTCTTTTTCTGAAATCGAGGAAAAGCCAGTCAGTTAATAAATTTACAAAAAATTTTGAGCTTCATACTGAAGGCCAGAGTGTCCAACTTTGTGAAGCTGCATTTAAAATCTGAATAACTCGTAGGTTTAAATAAATGTTTTCACCGAGTTAAAAATTTCTGTTCAAAATCGTTTATATAAAATTATTTGCATGTGAGTGTGGACTGACTCTTAGGTCGGTAGGCTTTGGGTCTACACCTTGAACTTAGTTATATATATATATATATATATATATATATATATATATATCGTTAGAACTTGATTTTTTTTATTTGAGCTTAATTTCACTTTTAAACAAACGAGAATCCACTTTTCTTCTGAAATTTGGTTGAACAAAGAAAGAACGATGTGCGTCGACTTAGCTGAAAAAATGTCTTAATTCTGATATTGGAATTAACAAACTACTACCATAAATGTTAATTTTTATTACAAGAAAAAATACTAAAAATTAATGGTACTGTGTGATTCAATTTCTCATGAATTATATATTTTCTGCAAATTCAAACCAAAGACTGGTTCTAGCTGTATCCTGATTAGTGTTTTGATCCTCAATTTTTTCTTCTTCTTTTTTGTAACTGTCATCAAATAAAACACTAAAAGAAAACGTTGATTTATAATATGGGTAACTAAGTTAATAATGTGCTTTTAACTTTTACTATTTTGTAATTTGGTATTTTTTATATTTTTTCTGTGTAGCAATGAAAAACACTATTTTGGATAAAGAACATTATTAAGTAATATTTTAAAAGAAATTAAGGCGACGCAGGGGTAACTTTAAAAAAAAGGGTTTTAGTAACCCTTCGCTAGGTTGGACTATGGCATTAGACGTTTTAATTTAATTTGAAATGAAAATAGTTAGTGGTCAACTTGTATAATATTTTGTCGAAGGATCACTTAAAAAAAATAACTTTCAGTAAAAACAAATGTTAAATAAAATAATTACACCTTTGACAAAGTAGTGTTACTTTGTAGGAAAACTAATATTTTTTATTATTTTACTGTTATTATCATTATTATTTATTCAGTATTCTAATTATTTATATTGTTATTATTATTATCATCGCTAAATGTATTTGAGGGGTCGCGCGTCTTAAGATATCTAAGCGCCACCACAGGCGAAAACGTGTTTTTGATGGCTATCACTATTTTCACCCTTCCTCTATCGCGTGGTTTGGGTTATAATGACTTTACGACACTAGAAATATGGTTGAAAACCTTATGAAGCGAACTACTTTTTTCACCTCATTCTGTGCCAGAAATCGCACACAAAGTTCGGCATAATAATAAAAAAATTAAAAAATATATATAATATAAAATATGAAAATCTATTCCAAAAACCTCATCAACATCTTCATTAGCATACTTAGAACTCTAATTTAGCCAAAAATGAACGTTTTAGCTCAATTAATAATAGAGATACTATTGCGAGAATATTGCTGAACTTTGGAGGCGATTTCTGGCGAATTTTAATTTTGGCGCTTAGGTATCGTATGACGTGGGACTCCTCATTTCATTTTATTCTCGTAGTTTAGTCTCCCTTCATTGCTTTTTCTTTCTTCATTTTAACCTTTAACCCTCGTCAGGAACCTTCAATTTATTTACGTTGTTGGAATCATGGGGTCTATATGACCCCAGGTCTAAAATCTTACAAAATGGTGCTATAAAAAGTCTGTAATGAAACATTGTATTTGATATTTAAGAACTTTCGAGAGGAATAATATAATTTTTTTCAATGTTTTGACCCCATATTTCCTGATGAGTGTTAAACATTTTCCTCATTACTTTTTGCGTCTTCTTGAAGGACGTTTGTTTCAAACTATATCTTAGAAGTACTTTGAAGTTTGTATGTAATCTTAGACAACATATTTAAAACAAGTTGGGTTTGAGATATTTTCAATAAGTTTAAAATTTCATAGTCAATATCACTGTTAAACTGTCTAAAATTATTGTTTAAATGTTAAGTATAAGGTTTTTGCAGTATTTCTCGAGTAAATTAATGACATCTGTGTTAATGCTATACTTGAACCCACATAATTATACTAATCATACAAAATATTAATATTTGATGACCTAATTACATCTTAACTTAGAAATTGTAGCCGTGAGCCATTATTAATATCTAAGTTTTGACGAACTCCGGTCCTGTAGCCATAAATAATAGTTAAACGTGGATAATTTACAATTATAATGGATTCCTTTTGTATTTCAGCGCATCCCTCAGGCCATCCATCGAATAGGACTCAGTCTGGTAAGCGGATGGGTAGGTTATTCTGAAGGAGGGCACACGACAGGGGTTGTAGGAGTGAGCCGCGTAAAAAACAAGGTAGAAGAGGGCGATGGGCAATCGTCCTGGCCCCTCTTCTCTGACGCTGTATTTGTTGTTGTTGTTGTTGTCGGTGTTGTTGTTGTTGTTAGTGTTGTTGTTTGAGGTTGCTGTGTTGCTATAGCGACTAATAGAGAAAGAATAGAAGAGACATGCGCACTTCTAGTGTTGGCTTTTGTTGAATCTGCTGTTCGGGAGCTCCCATCGCAGATTTTCTAGTCTGGCATTCATAAAGTGTCAATGAAGGCTTAGACTCAGTTTTAGAGTGACTAATGAGCCACTCCACTAGATATAGAATAGTGCAACACTACACTGTCAACGCTTTTCACCAAATTCCTAGAGTTCTTTATGCTTATGATTGAATCACACCTAATCGAATGCATTCCTTCACGAATGAAAATGACCTTTTAGAATCCCTTAAAAAATAATTAATAAAATTATAGTTTTTTAAATTAAAGTTTTAGGTCCCTTGCTTAAATATTTTAAAATCCCTTGACTGACACGTCTTAAATATTATCATTAAAGTATTCCACGAATTAATTCCTTAATTTTTTTTTTTAATCCCTCAAAATTAAGCCCCTAAAATTTTTATTTCTTTTAAATATTTTCATTAATCTATTAAATTCTATAGTAATTCCTTGAGTTTAGCAGCACAATTACAGTCTAAAATCCTAACTTACATATTTTATGACAATCATACAGTTTAAAATAAAAATCATTACATTACATAAATTTTAACAAATTTATACCCAAACTTGCCCACCAAAATTAATGATCATTAATTATAATTTTTTATTAATAAAATCGTGACATTATTCTTTAACGGAAATTTAAAACTTTTCAAAATTATACACAGGGTCACATTAGGCCTAGTTCCGTTCTTGCCAACATATTTTCAAAAATATACATACAGTAGAATCACACTAGGCCTAGTTGCGTTCTTACTAATAGGAATTGTACCTCTAAAAGTTACTGAAACATGTCCTGATCTTTGGACATTCTTTGTTAGCTAGATTATCGTGTTCCGTTTTGTGATCAGAACGTGTCTACAGCGAAAATAACCTCGTCCTAAATTTGTGGTTAATTTTGTATTTAGAACCACAAGTACTTTTTATATTATAACAACGGTACAGACGTAATTCTTCCACCCATTTTTCAAAACTATTATCAATGTTATCTTTGAATTACACAAAATTACCTTAATTTTATGAAGTTAAAAGCAATACAGGATGTTTTCCACAAATTTAGGATATTTTTGTGGCTGTTCAGACACTTCTTACAATCTCTTTTTGGGGATTGAGTCTATGACTGACAGGAAATGCAGTTATTGTTCTTGGTCGTACTCTCTAATGCACGTTATGAAGTTCATAAACTTAAATGATTTTACGTACTAAAGTTCGGTAATGCCAGTGTAATAGTGGTAATGAAACACCAAGAAAAATGGCTTCGCCTGACGCGGTTATATTGACAAAGGTACTTGACAAGAGACAGACTAGATACTGACGGTGTAATAACTGCTTTGAAGGAAATTCAATTTATTTTTGTAAACAATGTCGTTTCAAATATGTCTTAAAATGTCCAAAATTGTCTAAAAATATATAAAACATTAATTGATAAATGAGAAAAAACAACATTGTTATAAATTGATTCTTAACAACTTTCAAATTGATAAAATTAATTCCTAGTACCTTCGTGTATCTGGTTCCTTTATATTTCTATTTACAATTCCCAGTGAAAGTGCTTTGAGGAGTTACGATTAAGGGTCTGAAATTTCTTTCTATAAAAAAATACAAGTTACATATGGAAGTTTGCATGAATATATACACAATAGACCTCTTTGAGAAGTACTTAATTCAGGGTACAACTGTTATAGCTATCTTAAACTTTCTTAAATTCCATACAAAAGCTTATAGAAAAACCTTTTCTGAACTGATTGAAGACCGTGGATGCTACTTGAGCCACGTCAACGTTTTATATAATTTTATTCCAAGAATTCAACAAATATGAATTAGGCTTGTGAGGACTTTATAGACTATAATTGGAGGCGTATAAAAAGAATGGGATATTTCGTACATGTCTGAAATAAAGTGAAGAATGGCAGAAATTTAGAACGGATTGGTTGAGAGTAAATATGGATTTATGCAAAGCGAGAACGAAATTGTATGAGTTTCACTTATGACTGGTAAAAGTATTAATAATATGTAAAGTGACATAAACTTGGCACGAAAGCAATCTATATATTGAATATCATTACATGGGTATTACGAATTCACTGAGTACTTTTATGAATTCTATTCGTAAACTTGTACCACAAAGAAAATTTTTCAAAGGATCCTAAAAAACTCCTCAAGCATTTTTTAAAGCGTTGTCGTTGTTGTTGTTGTTGTTGTTGTTGTTGTTAGATTTCAAATTCCTCTTCTTACCTTTCGTACACTGGACTTTGTGTTTACCTGCATATCTGTGACTTTACCGTCCTGTATTCGATGCTCCTCTCGTTCGTTGCCCTTTTACTCCTGAGAGTTTCCTAATAGTACATCTAACTCTTCATTCTTCACGCAGTATCTTCTACTATTAGTTGTTGTTGTTGCTGTGGATCTCATGTTTCTTTTTCTGATTTATTTTTTGTCAATGCCGTCATGTGCCTTCTTTCCTTTTCAATTTTCTAGTCTGGTCTCGTACTTTGGGTCCTTCCTTACTCCGACTCGCTGCTATGACATGACATTTTCGATAGTTAGTGGACTTAAAATTAATAACTACGTGCCCTCTTGCATGCTATAAACAACCAAATACACTGGGATATTAGAATTAACCTAGTAAGCAATTTATCTCTGGTTTAGGAGGAAAGAGACTTTTATATCAACATTACCTTTTCTTTAGGAGACAAAACCTGTGAAGACTATTAGAGAATTAGGGCATAACATTAAGTTCACTTAAAAACTGATTCTACTGATATACAAAAGAAGACAATATTAATTGTTGTACTTAATTAAATTAGAGTTACTAACTTTCTAAGAGCTATCGAGAACTCAAACATGGACATCACTTACTAGAAAATTCTGTAAACTGTCGAAAAATGTTCAAATATTCGCAAATTTAGCGAACATATATCAATTACAGAAAGAAAATAATTAATATTCTTGGAAAAAAAGGTCGTAAATGTTTTATAGAGAATATTTTTGAAAAATAAAAATTTAACAACAGTATGATAATTATTCATTCTGGTATCTACTGAACCAGAAAAGGGCAGCTGATAATAAACATATCTTTGAGACAATATAAAAAAAAACATAACCACAACCTAAGAACATAAGATATTAAAGTAATATTAGCGTATTATATGAGAACTGTACACATACATAGTCAATTTACAAGCTCTAAGAATCAACAAAATCTGACAGACTTTACAGTGTTATGGAAAATATAATAATAACGTCAAATTACTCGTGAAAATTAAGGACACTGAGAACATTTTAAAAGATTAGCTGGGCCTACTTTTTCAAAAGATTTATTGCGATAGGCCACAACCCTCTTAACTTCTCCCTTTCGATTGGTTCTTTGTTGTTTTTTTTTTTAGATTATTTACACCTACATATTAACTTCACGTGTAAGAATTAAGTTGCCGGTAGAGGAGATTCTGTTCTTAGTATCAATGTACTTGTATATATCCGTAATAATTTTAATAAAGAGGTCTGTGAGCAGTAATTTAGATCTTTTCCAGCAAACACATTGCTTTTAGTAAATAGTAAATTGTGCATCATTTTTCGCATAACTGTTCAATTATTGTTGTTGTGTTCATTGTTTATATTGTTTATTTTTAAATTTTAGTTCTATGTAAAACTTTTCTTTGACAAATATTAATTTAGTAAATTGATTTCACTGATAACTTTAATAATGAGTTTGCAGTTACCATATTTTTAAGTTATTTTGATCAAAAGTCCTATAGCTATCACTATTAAAGGAAACACTGTACATAAAAGTTAGAGAACCCTAAACTCAAAATGATTTTCACAAACCATGATAAAGAAGAACAAGTACATAGATCCTCCCACCCACCCCACCAAGTCGAAAACATTTGTAATATACTAGACTTAATGATAAGTTATTAACATAGTTTTTTCCTTTTTCTTTAAGAGGGAGTACTTAGTAAGTAAAGCTTCGATTTCCTTTGTAATTCCTACATGTGTTCCACTAATTTGGCTGAGCACTTACACGCCATCCCTTGCCTATACTTCGTAGAATCCTATACTTCGAGTATTGCCACGGCTTAACCCTATCCACATGGAAGGGCTTATGTAGTTATTTTAGAATGTTACTAATAGATTGTAGTTTATATTTAAGAAATTAAATTTCAAACATTGAAGTAATTACATTTAACTAATTGAGAGTAAGTTCTTCCGTGTGTCCGGGGCATTACACCCTCCAAAAGTGTAAATTTTGTACCTTCAGTCACTGAAATTAGAGTCACAACAAAAATCTGAATCAGAAAACACAAAATCTTAAGTATGACAATTACATTAACTAATAATAGTTCAAGTGTACATTTGTGATTGTTTTTTCATGTAGAACAATTAGTTTATGAAATAAAAATTAGGACAAACAAAATTTACTTCAGTTTATAAAGAAAAATTATTAGAAGAAATTATTATTATAAAATGTTTTAAAAGTGTCCGCGTAAGTTAAGTTAATGACGTCATCAAGTTCGAAGTGGCATTACTCGGGCTCTCAAGAAAACAATGTTGAAGAAATTGAAAGGGGAGGCGCAGGAGGAGGAGGAGGAGGAGTGAAAAAGAGGAAAAGAGATGAAGATCAAGGAGTTGCAGAAGAGTGATCGGTGTTTTGCCTTTCGCATATGGTCTAGTAGGAGTGGATGAGTTTCTTACAGCGTCATGCGGGAAGTGTTGGCATTCCGTCGTTGGCGTGTATTGTCATGTCTTTAAGACGTCCGTCTAGCTTTCTTGTGGGTTAGTAAGCCAGCTCTACAAAGAAATCTTGCTATCAGTGATAGAGGATCCTGGCCATGATAAACCGATTACCTGGATGAGGCCAGGTATCTTTTTTCTTTTCTCCGCTTCCGTTTCCTCTTCCTGTTTTCTCTTACTAGTCTCCATTCTTCTCCTTCCTTCCTCGTTCCTCTTCTTCAGTTTTTCAGATTCTTAAGGAATGTCTCCCTTTGCTGTCATCAATCACGTCGTTACTCGGTAGTTGTACACTTAATTAAAACTCTTTTAAAGGTATTTATTAGCTGAAACCTTAGTCATTATAGCAGTCATTATTGGTTACTTAAATGTCTTCATAATCAGTGTTTGATGTTCATTATAGCTTGTGTCTAGCATTTCTTAAGAGCTTTCGTTTCAGAATGAAACTTTTGAATTCTTTACTACTCCTACGACTGTAAAATTACAGCTAGACTAGCAGTTTGGATTACTAATTACGCATTATAGGTAATCTGGACCTTGGCAACTAACAGGGTAATACAAACTCAGTAGCCTAATAGACAAAGCAGTGTGAAGCAACACAGTCTCTGAGAACCTAAACGAGGCCTTGTGATGTTTATAAGCAAGTCTTAGGCTTGGCTTAGGTTAAACATGCCAGTGTAGAATTTGCTGTTCTGTGTGATGTGATATAAATGGGATACAGAAGTTTTAAATAGCAGTCGGCTTTGTTTAGTTCTAACGATAAAATAATTATAAACAGTAGACTTAAGTTGCTTAGTGTATTAATGTAAGTTTAATTTAAAACGTGATTAATTCTTTTATCGACTAACGGCATCTTACTAATTTTATTCTAGCTAACGCCAGACGATTATATATTCAATCTCATAAACGTCCCTTCGGCATTAAAAGTGTAAAAAAGCATCTGTTAATCTTTCAGCAACCAGCAACAATTTAACGATTGTGTTCTGGCTAACTCCAGACGACTAAAGCCCATATCACAAGGCCGTTTGTTACCGTTTCTCACCACTGAATTGTTTCCCGATTAAAACCGATTGTAGCCGTTACATATTAATCGTCAACGACCGGAGTCTGAAAGATTAAAAAAAATCTTGTTGCTAAATAGTGATTAATACATTCAATACACTTTCAAACCCCAATTGTTGCCGATTAATTCAGCTGGGGTACGATTCAGAGGTGAAAAACGACTACAAACGGCCGTGTGATAAGGGCTTTAATCTGAAAAAGGACCATTGACCCGAAAGGGTTGAAAACAATTATTTTATTTTCATTGATTTGTTGGGAGCCAGAGCATTGACACCTTGAATCCCGAATGACGTCACAATTTGGTTTATATTTAGTTTTTGTTAATTTATTTCGTAGTTAAAATTCAGATAATATTTCTTTTAATGAGAAAGATGTAAATAAATGGGAGGAGCTTCGCTGTGACGTTAGGGTTCTATACTGGACACTAAATTTTTTTTTATACAATACGCGTGGGCCAAAGCTCTTCCAGAGTAATTGGTTAGTCAATAATCTAACCATTTTGTGTCTAAACAGACATAAGAATAATTTGGGTCCCAACGACCAAAACCTTTTTTTTTAAGTAGTTTTAAACAAATAAAGTAACTCACAAACAGTTAAGGAATTCAGAATATAGTAATTTCCAATTTATTACCAGCCAATAATTTCTGGATATTTATACAATATTCTCTGAAATGCAAAGTCGTCATTTGTAGGACAAAACTTGTGATGTTTTATAACTGTGTTTAATTAAAGGTTTCTTGAAATTGAAAATCAGAAAATAGTCAGTAAATTAGACTTTAACCTTGAACGTGTATGAAAACAATTCTCAGTTCCCGCAGTTTTTAATAGTAATTATTTTAATGAGATGACTTCAAATTTATATGAATAAGAATGGCAAATGTTTATACTCGGACCTTAGTTCGTATTGATGGACATTTGTTCATTGTTAGAGGATGTGCCCACCACTCATGTGAGTTAAGTAATATAATCTACGTGTTTTGGTCTGGACTAAATTTGAATCTAAACAGACATGAATGGTCGAGATAAATTAAATAGTATGACACAGAAGTATAAAATTACACAATAAACAGTCACGAAAATATAATACCAGCTGTTGCGGACTTTTTAACAAGTTTTAGAATCAGTCTGGTAACCAGGAGGATAACAGTTGAAAATCTGGTTGTTGAAATTTCATTCAGAGCAATTACATTATTTAGGCTTGTATCTTCTCAACTTATACCATACAACAGCCACCTTGTGTGCCTAGATTTGGTAATCGATTTGTCTCCATGACTATGGATAACAGGTCCACCAACTGCACTAACTGGTAAATGCTTAAAACTGTAATACACAAATGAAGAGCCAATTTCGGTTAAATTTAAAAACAATTTGACTTTTTTTTTTGTAAGGAAGACTAAACAAAACTTATGCTGAAATTAGCACCTCTAAATTTTGTCTTTTCTAGTGGAAAATCAAACTGATGTGACTCTAAGTTTCAAAAGAGGTTTTGGCGTCATCTATATGACAAACCTTTGTTAAAACAGATTTTAATAATTAATCAATTATTTTAATTATAATTAATGTATAATTGTTTTGTCTAAATAATTCTGATATTAAAATAAATAAAATCTAATTAACATTATCTGAACTTGAATATCAAAGAAAAATAGTAATTATTAAGGAAGAGGAATATACAGTGTGTGTGTGTGTATATACATATACTGTATATATATATATATATATTACTTCAATTGACGTTACTTCCAAAGTCTTTTCAATTACTTTTATTAATTTTAATTATTTGCATAAAAGGATTTAGGTGAGCTGACTTATTTGATTCATATGTTTCAGCCTTTTGGGACTGACGTTTCACACGGTGGATTTGAAACGTTGGTTCAAAAGCGAATGTGTTTGCATTTGATTCGACAAAATGTCGATTACTGAAACTTCGTGTTTATTTGCCTACTTCTGATTTAACTCTAATTATTTTACTAAAATCATTTAATACAGTTAATTATTATTATTTTCAGTAGTAATTTACTCTAACGTAGTCTAGACTAGTGTTGATGAGTCTAAATGAAGTTAACGTAACGTAAAATTAACGAAAGTTAGCATTCAGTTATTGTAATTAATAAGTGACTGAAAGATGGTGTTGATCCATTCACCGACAGCCTCGTTTTGGACGGAGTTGAGGACCCATAGACTTCCGTCGACACTTTAATAACTGTTTAACCTCGCATGACCTGATCTAACCTAACCTAACTTAATCTAACCTGTCGATGAAATGTTGTTAGTCCAGACCCAGAGTTAGACAAGTTCAATTTAGTTCAAGAGGAGGTCGATGACGCTTACTGTCCGTTCCGTTGAGAATTGAGAATATGATAGACAGTCTTTTATGAAATTTATCATTTTCGGAAGTTTAAATCCGGCTGCACATAGGATCGTCTTGCGACTCACGACTCACGATTTGGGTCGTGACGACTCGAGTCGCTTGTGATTTTACAGTGACAGAATGGGAGTCCCGCACACTGCGGCGACCGCGAGGCGATTCTGAGAAATCCCATTCTGTCAATGTAAAACCACACGTGACTCGAGTCGTCACGACCCAAGTCGTCAGTCATCAGTTGCAAGACGATCCTGTGTGCGGCCGGCCTAAGAATAATGAAGGACCTTACCTATAATAATAATAATAATAATAATAATATGTATCTCTAAAAAGAACATTCTTCAGATTCAGTGGCGGCTTTTCAAATGAGGAAACTAAGTTTATGATTCGTCTTAGTGTTTATAATAGATCAGATCTAAGTTTTTGTAATAATTCAATAGCTAATAACTAAGTAAATATTTACTTTTGCTGGGTTATTTACTTTTGTTGGGTTACCAACAATCATTGGTGAACTTAGTTTTACCCTATTTATTCAGTCCCACTTTCCCGAGCTTTCATAATTTATTAACTAACGCGGTGTGATCAAACTATATTTTTCTTAATAATTGCCATGATACTCACGAGGTGCCAAGTCATAATTTAAAAAAAAAGTTGCTAATTTGTACGCAAATGGTGACTTTATGAGATTCTGTCATTTCTCCCTCATAACAATTGAGTCACTCAAAATTGTAAATATTTTTAATGATAACCATTTTATATTTAATAATTATTTATATTAAAAACTAATATAAATTTAATTGCGATTTTAAATTACAGGATAACTAATTTAAAAATTTAAACAAATTTATGTTCAATACTAAATGCTGGACTAAGCTTAATATTTTAACAAATGTAGAATTATTTACAATTAATTTTATATTTTATTTTTATATTTGTTTTTGTTACAAATAAATTTTTTTTACGAGAAATTACATTTTGTTCAGTTTGTTAATTTGAGCAAACTCATACTACTTGCTTTTAAACCCAAAAAGAAAACTTACTTTAACAGGGAAAACTAATGTAATACAGATTAAAATGTTTTAGTGATTTTTTTTTTATTGAAAATAAAATTCACGAGCCGCCACTGATATATATATATATATATATATATATATATATATAGTTTCTCCTAAAAAATTGCAGTATATAATTCTCCCTTTATTTATTTATGTTAATTAATTTTAATGTAATAAATAAATACAATAATATGAGAATAAAAACCCACTCTAATAGACAGAGTTTATTTCCACGACAGTTTCGACGCCCACTGGCATCCTCCTCGGGTGGATACAGAAACACAAATGAAACAAAACAAGAGGGAAAAACAGTTCAGGGATCGACCGTTAAGAAATTCGCACCTAGGTTGGATTCCATTCTCTCGAGACAGGAGGGGCATTTTCATTAAGTACATTCGCACAAATTTTAAACTATCTTCCTGTTCTAAACATACAGATTCTATTATTTTTACATAATTATTACATTTATAATTAAATTTATTACATTTAATATTGCATAATTATTAATTACAGAAATTATAAATTTATTATTACATTGGTTATTACATTGTTGTTTATTATACAGAAATTATAAACCGAAAAACGAATGAAAAAAGGCGATTAGGAAATAATCCAGAGACCATTGAGAAATTCGCACCTAGGTTAGATATCGTTCTCCCGAAACCAGAAGGGCATTTTATTACAGGGTCAGCTTATAACTACATTTCCACAAATTAAAAATATCTTCTTGTTCTATACATACAGATCCTAATGTTTTGACATAATTACTGCATATATTTATTTCCACATTAATTACTTCCATTATTACATTTACTAAAAGCGAGTAAGGAAACATTCCAATCCAGAGACATTTAAGAAATTCACACTTAGGTTCGAACACGTTCCCACGACTCCGTAAGGGATTTATTGACCAAGAATCTCATTAAAGGGTCTAACTTATAAGTACCTTCGCACAAATTAAAATTATCTACTTTTTCTATACACACAGATTCTATTATTTTTCTTTTGACATAATTATTACATTTATAAAGTACCTTACTTGATTCCCAATCTATAGCATGATTATTTTGGCTAGCGTGATAAAAAATGGCATTATTAGTATTACAACTTCTGAAGGCATATTTGTGTTCTTTGATACGGGTTTCAATATTTCTTCCAGTTTCTCCCACGTATACTAAATCACAACTTTTACAGGGAATGCTGTAGACAGCATAACGTTGCAAAAGAGGAACAAGCCTGTGTCTACAGCATTCCCTGTAAAAGTTGTGATTTAGTATACGTGGGAGAAACTGGAAGAAATATTGAAACCCGTATCAAAGAACACAAATATGCCTCAGAAGTTGTAATACTAATAATGCCATTTTTTATCACGCTAGCCAAAATAATCATGCTATAGATTGGGAATCAAGTAAGGTACTTTATAAATGTAATAATTATGTCAAAAGAAAAATAATAGAATCTGTGTGTATAGAAAAAGTAGATAATTTTAATTTGTGCGAAGGTACTTATAAGTTAGACCCTTTAATGAGATTCTTGGTCAATAAATCCCTTACGGAGTCGTGGAACGTGTTCGAACCTAAGTGTGAATTTCTTAAATGTCTCTGGATTGGAATGTTTCCTTACTCGCTTTTAGTAATGTAATAATGGAAGTAATTAATGTGGAAATAAATATATGCAGTAATTATGTCAAAACATTAGGATCTGTATGTATAGAACAAGAAGATATTTTTAATTTGTGGAAATGTAGTTATAAGCTGACCCTGTAATAAAATGCCCTTCTGGTTTCGGGAGAACGATATCTAACCTAGGTGCGAATTTCTCAATGGTCTCTGGATTATTTCCTAATCGCCTTTTTTCATTCGTTTTTCGGTTTATAATTTCTGTATAATAAACAACAATGTATAACCAATGTAATAATAAATTTATAATTTCTGTAATTAATAATTATGCAATATTAAATGTAATAAATTTAATTATAAATGTAATAATTATGTAAAAATAATAGAATCTGTATGTTTAGAACAGGAAGATAGTTTAAAATTTGTGCGAATGTACTTAATGAAAATGCCCCTCCTGTCTCGAGAGAATGGAATCCAACCTAGGTGCGAATTTCTTAACGGTCGATCCCTGAACTGTTTTTCCCTCTTGTTTTGTTTCATTTGTGTTTCTGTATCCACCCGAGGAGGATGCCAGTGGGCGTCGAAACTGTCGTGGAAATAAACTCTGTCTATTAGAGTGGGTTTTTATTCTCATATTTTGACCTTCACGTAAAAAAGTGAAGTTTTTTGCATTTAATACAATAATAGTTATTTACATCGTTTTCTACGAAGAAAATTGTTAACGGAAACTATTGAAAATGTAAAAACATATATAAAATTTATATAAAATATTACTATATTAAATTTTAAATAATTACTAATAACTTTCAGAAATATTTCATGTGTAAATTATGATTCAGTTAGTGATAAATAATTATTTTTATAATTTATTTCGCAAAATATTTTATTAAAATTATTCAATACACATTCAATTAAATATGGGTTAATTAGAGGATATTTTTAAATATATTTTCTCTTTTATTTTAACCAAAATAATAATAATAATAATAATAATTCTACACAGCAAAGATTTTGCTAAAAAGTTAAAATTTTAGGCCAAATATAGAAGGCAATTATTAATTCTATTTAATGTAATGTATTTTCATAATTTTATAGAAAATTTAAGGCAAAGACCATTTATAACAAGATCTGAAACTCCGCCCACTCTTAAATTAGCGCTCTTCTGCCATCTAGTGTTTCACTGGAGAACTAAATTACACGAGAGAACGTCATCAATTTAAAATTTATTATTACCTGTATATAGTTTAAAATGCAATCAAATATGCGATTACTTAATAAATTAAACATGTAAGCTTGTTATTTTTCTGAAGATGAATGTGATAATATTCAGGTTTTGCTGATTAATTTCTAAATATCTCTGCACAAAGCTTATTTCTCACTCTACACGCTAGGTGGCGAGTACTTAGTATTCATTTGGTGGGATAAAGAGATAAATAATGGAAAATATCACAAATTTCTTATATATATTATATATATATATATATATATATAATCTTTGCTTAAGGATACTGTTTCAAGGGTACGCTTTATTACACAGTAATCAACCCCCTTAATTATGGTTTGTATGTAAACCTCGCGTTTATGTAATTCACGATTAAACTTTAAATTGATTCTAAGGTTTAAAAAGATATAAAAAAAGCACAAATATCTCCAAATATTGAAGTAACTCCATCACTTTAAAGTATTTAATTAGTACTCGAAAATACATAAATATTCTTCTTGTTATATGGATGACGTCATATGGCCCAAAGTAGGCTTAGCTTAGACATGTCCCTAACGCATGCAACGCAGTAATTGGTTCGCCTTGAAGGCTTTGTTTATGTACGGGAAAAATTTCCATTGATTCATGAAATTTCCTCGAAAGCTGATATAGAGCATCAGTGATAAGATAGTGGTCTCATAGCGATAATATTTAGATAGTTCTTTCCCCATTTTGGTAATTTTTAATGCTCAAGGAAACTTCTGAATTGGCTATAGTACTTGGCTAACTAAAAATGCTTCGCGACTTGAAACTGGCCATATGTATCTATAATGCACACATGCATATTCAGTTGGTTTTGCTTCGCCTAAAATACTCCGAAAGACTTAAACAAGGATACGCACATAGAAAGGATAGTTCAAATCTTTCGTTAACCTACTTAGCTGGGACTCCAGAACTTTGTTGGTGGAAAGAACGGTATAATAGAGTTTGAGCACAGTTATTATTATCCCGGGCATAAAGGGAAGTCAGAACCGTCTTCCATAACTAAAATTCAACCAAATAACCGGAGATGGTGTAAAATTTAGACCAATTCGATAACTGTAGATTTGGCTGTGAACATATTTACATCGCTGTACATCCAACATAAAAAAATACCAAAATTACTACAATGTCCACACTTTACAAAATTAAAAACTACCATTCACTAGTAGCTTTAGCCGCGAAGAAACCAATCACTAAAATGCACACATGAAGAAGAACTTTGGCTTGGGGAGTATTTTTGTGGTAGAAAAAAAGAGAGGAGGGCGGCTCACGCAACACAGTCTACAACGGTGGAATTTGAACTTATCTTGTCACGGTCACGAGTGAAAAAAGCTTTTTTTATTTCTGCAATTTTGCCGTTTATTTTTTTTTTTTACACCGTTTTAAATGTTTTCATGATATAATTTGTAAATTTACTGTTTATTTGTTTATTCTACCTTTCAGCGAATTTTGTGACACACTGTTGAAGAATATTAAACTGATGTTAGTGAAGGTACAAATATATATTTGTAAATAACACATACAGAGGTTTGATTAAAAGTTATTTTGATTTTAAACAAGTTTTATATATATATATATATATATATATATATATATATATATATATATATATAGTCGTTACTAAAAGGCAGGATCAGTAAAATATAAAGTATGCCCTTAATTCTCTCACAACACCAAAGGAACTCACATTATCCCAGAGCATCCCAAAGTATCTCATCCTAATCCCAAACTACATTCAGACACAGGTCATCGTCACTATACAATTATATATATACACAGGATGAGTCAAAAGTCTGGAAACATAGGAACTATGCTTTTCAATGCAAATATATATATATTTATATTTGCATTGAAAAGCATAGTTCCTGTTTCCAGACTTTTGACTCACCCTGTACACTTCTAAACTTTGCATGTAGCATGACTAATACATAATAAATATATATAATATATATATATATATATATATAATATATATATATAATATGTTAAGTATTTTGTATATAGGAATTATGTATATGTAGATTTTATACAATTGTGATTATAATTATGTAATACCAATGAGTAATTTCAAATTAATATATTTACTTATAATTTTTGCAGGCTTACATAGTTACTCTAAAAAATTAACTTATTTCCAGTTAGTTTCATTGCATATATATATATATATATATATATATATATATATATATATATAAAACTGTTTAAAGATTAACTGTAATGGATTTCATATTAAAAGGATTCATTTGTATATTTTTGTTTGTATATATTGCTTAGTCAGTGATTTAGAGTCCTAGGAGCCCTTACTCTAACTTAATTCTCTGAGTCTTTCTAGCTGGTTCCCTTCTAATGTTGTTGTTGTTGTTTCAGACGGAAAGAAAGAGAACCGAGGGATCCCATGAAGGGGGTACGGGGTTATCGGGGTCTGGCCCGGATGATTTAAACTCAACTAACAGAAATTCGCATGAATTAGTAGCATGCGCCAATTGTGGGAACCCTCAGTGTTCCCATAGCAACACTGCTAACGGCTGTCCTAATGGAGAAGTAAGTTGATGTCTCTGTGACATTCATGGCTTTTGTTGGATTTAGAGAGCAAAATAAAAAACAACCTTAATAGAGTAAGACCAAAAAACACCAAAAATATTTGATATCAACCATCAACGCCATCTGTTGCATAAGAGTGTTACTAATTGCAATATTCGGGGTTGGAGATTGGTCTAGGATCCCATCTCTGGCAAAATACTTTTCCCACGAACGGTGATAGAAGCCTCAGATTTGGGCAGTGCGCCCGCCAACGCTGCTCCCTGAAGTCTTTTTTTTTGGTTCGTGTGGCAATGTGGAGGTGCCCAAGATTTGTCTGAACGAACGTTTGGACTTACTTGGTCTTTACGTAACGATGTTGAAAGAGAATGATAATGTGGAATGCGAAGAAATGAATGAAATCGGGCATGAAGGGAGAAGAAAGAGGTAGGAAGGGTACTGCTTTGCAAAGGAAAGTTTTTTGGTGGAGTTGTTTAACTTTCGCAACGTCTAAGGTCGAAGAACGGAGGAGGCCTACAGCCCAACGTGGGATCCGAACCACTGGTCGTTACACAATCTGGAAGCAGAAGATGGTCCCTATCCAACTACAACCCAGACCCAATGTCGCTTAACTTCGATGATCGACGGGAAGCGGTGTTACGACAATGGCTGACGTAGCTCTTTGTTAATGAAAGATGAGTGCCATGATCATATGAGGAAGAATGAATACATTTGATAGCTGTCTTTTATGCTAAGTTTAAGCTTACCAGCATATACACGGATGTGTAGAAGAAAAGGGTGATTTCTCTATTATGTTAAGTGGTGTGGTTGGAAGCAGAGGGAATGCGTATATGGTGATTGTAATGGGTGATCTGAATGGAATGACTGGGAAGTATGGTGTGCCCGGAATAAACGACACTGGTGACAGAATAAAATAATTGTATGAAAGGAAGTCTGTTACAATTACATAATTCTAGCTATATATATATATATATATATATATATATATATATATATATATATATATATGCCTGGCTATGTGCGATGGAGTTAGGTTGGCTGAAGTTTGGTATGAAAGGAGAGACAATGGACAGACACAGAAAATAAAAGTTGAAAGACTGGCAATAGAGTATATAGAAGAGGAGTAGAGAAAGTCCTTGCTGAGATAGATGGTAAACAAATACGTGTACACAGTATGTGGAATATATACAAGGAATGTTCAGTGACAATAGTATGTGGGTGTGACGAAATATAATGAAGTGATTGCATGGTGAGACGATGAGAATTATGATCATGATTACGATTGTGATCCTGATAACCATGAAAAGATGATGATAATAATAATAATAATAATGTGTATATGTGTCACGTACATTAATATCAGATTCTGATCATTAGTGAAGAAAATGAATCTCAGTATATAAAAATGCTAGAAATTCTGTAGTAATACTCTTTCCCAAGAGATGGCGTTTCTTCACCCAAATTTTTTATATTGCTTTATCCGTATTCTAAATTGACTGCTCTCACATCTTGGTGTACAAGGTCTTTGGTTAAATTATGGTATAATTTATGTAGAGTCGGCTCATCATCCATTTTCAGTCATAATTATTCATACTATAATTGGCTCCTGTTGCCTTCTGTATCAATATTTGTACCTGGAACAGTCAGTTATTTATATGATGTGATCAGCGGCGATCATTTCGAAAGAATGACTGGACGTTCTGCCCCCACAACATACAGTAACTTCTAACATTGTTTAGAGATTTCTTTGACTTTTACGAAATTAAGCAATTTATTTTTTTAAAGTATTAAATAGAAACTTACTCATTTGAACTTATTCAAAACTGCTGTTCAAAGAAAACTAGAATTTTGTTCCCGATAGAAAATGTATAACAATTTAAAATTGTTAGGGTTTACCTTTAAAATACATTTTCTGTAACTCGAAGCATTTGAAAGAAAATGAACAATTATGAATGCATGTGATACAGCTAAAGATTGCTTTATTTTTAAGAGAGCTATGGTATGAGCAAACATCTTTTCGGCCTATGTAAGATTATCATGAAATAGTGTCTTTATAATTTCGACATTTTACTTTTATTTCACGCATTATATATGTTTGTAAATATGTAAATACACTCAAAGGATAGTTTTACATTAATGTTTGTCACGTTCAGAGACGATATGGTTTGCCGATTTGGGATGTAAATAATATAGGACCTATCGGAGAATCACAAGTCTGGGTAAATATGAAGTTTTGTGGCCACATGTTTTTTGGTAAAGTCAAAATTAAGTCACGTCCATAACCCCCGATTCGTCGAAAACTGATGATGTGGGAAGTTTCTAACCAGTCTTGTACAACCACATAACCTATACCCAAAGGTGGGCACCCGGGCCTCAAAAAGGACCGACGGTCCTGGTCCCGGTCCTTGCCTCAAACTGGACCGACGGTCCCGGTCCTTGCCTCAAACTGGACCGACGGTCCCGGTCACGGTCCTTTCTGAAGATAGGACCTAGGAACGACTCGGTCCTCGGTCCTTATATAAGTGAAAAATTTGATTAAAATGAAAAATGAAATTAAAGACACCGGGAATCTTTAATTTTATTAACGTAAATTATAATTAATACAATACATAAATGATGAAAAAAAGTTATTAAGTTAAATGCTTGAGTTTCAGTAGATTCTTCGTTTCCTCCAGGTGTTGAAACAAGTTTCAGTTCAGTCTCAGTCTCTTTCTGAGTCTTCTGGAGGAAACGATCCATCTTCTTTAGAACTTCAAATAATCACTAAACACACTAAAATCACTAAAAAAGACCGTCCGGACCGGACCGTCCGGAATTACTTAAAAATGGACCGTCGCTCCTCATTTCGGTCCTCACTGAGAAAAGGACCGACTTTCCCGCTCACGGTCCTTAAAAGGGACCGAGTTCCTGGAGTTCGGTCCTTTTGGAACTCGGTCCTGCCCACCTTTGCCTATATCGTACGCCTGACATGGCCATAAAATTCACTCTACTGTATTCTGCCATCTGAAGTCATTGAAATGAGCGTGGTTTGAAGACTGTCAGATATCTGGCGACCGCAAAACTATATATATATATATATATATATAAGGTTGCTATGCACTAATGTCTACAAATATCCACGCAGTGGGCGAAGATAATGCAAATCGGTAGAGAGCAGTACTGAATTGATGGAATAAAGTGGTTTCACAAGGGTGTTCAGGGAGTCTAAGAATACATGCGATACATACTCGCAGTTTCGAAGAAATCGACCTTAAAACGCAACCCTACTCTTAAATTTAATTGGCTAACACAGAATGCGCTTTTCGTTTTTTTTACATTTTGTTTATAAGCCATTACAGGCTTCTGTTTGTAAAAACATCAGAGACAATCGCCCTTTGACTTTTTTTCTGTCCTTAACCCTATTTTATCTTTCATGCCCTTTAACGGGTGAAAGATTTTAATCAAACATAATAATAAACCTGTGAGAATTGAGGATGTTAATAATTAATAATAATAGATTATTGGTTTTCAGCTCCCTTGGACGTATATGTGTGTGTGTTCGCTTGTAAACATATGCATTATATCAATGTATAATGATATAGAGCAGTGGTTCCCAACCTTTTCACCACCAAGGACCCCTTTTATTTTATTTTTTTCCCACGGACCCCTGTTTTTGAAAGCTTCCGTCTACCCAACAAACTGTTTTTATTAACTAATAATTAACTTTTTTCACATTTTTCGCTATCAAATAAAAGACATATAACTGAGTATGCAATTAAAATACAGCGTATTAAAAAAGTATTAATAATTCCAGCCAAGAGCAAGGAAACTTGAAATTTTAGCCTGAGCGCCCTTATCGTGGGTAAATGTACGATTTCCATTGGAGCCTTTAGAAATATTGAAAGCTCACGGACCCCCAGTACTACCTTCGCGGACCCCAGGTTGGGAACCACTGATATAGAGTACTGTAACGTGGGCTTCAAATTAATAATTTTAAGCAAGTTACATTCCCATATGGTTTGGCTTAAAGTGTGGTTCATATCAATAACAGCTCAATTCTGTCTTTTGACGTTATGATCATTACTGTTATTATTATAATAATTATATCCTTAATTATACAGGGTAATCCAAAAAGGTGTTCCCCAATAACAGTTTCATAATTTTGGGGTCACCCTGTATATTTCACTCGGCTACTGACTGGTTTACGGGAGTAACACGGTGGTAAATTATGCTCTAAGGTGGCGTCATTCTCCGGTGAATTAATTTCGACGATGAACGCACTTATTTTAGGGTCAACATTGTCAGAATAATAAATAACTAAATTACTGAAAAGCTTATTTAGTTATTAACTTTAAAAAGTCTAAACTATGCTAGACTAAGCCCCAAGGCTGCATGCGTCTATGCAACACTAACCTGACTAACACACTGAAAGTAGACCAAATTGGGCTACTTTAAGGCCAAATTCCATAAAATTATAGCTAAAAATTTTGGCTACAAATCTGAGAATAAACCATTTTCTCTATGTGTTTAAAAATTATTATAGAAATTATCATCATGTAATACACACCATATATAAAATGATAAAAGTTAATAATGGAAGTTTTTTGTTTATTTTAAAAAAAATAAAATGATCAGTAAATTCAAAATAGCCTTTTATGCCGTGAATAAGTGGTTTTATTAAATAGAAATTGTAAATAAATCTATAAATAATAGTTAAACATCGGACTAGATGGTGTAGCGTATAGAACACCGGTCGTAAGAAGAGGCTATTTTACCACTAAAATTCATTGAGAAATGAACCTTACTTGTAAACGTGGTGGATATGCGTTCCAAGTCGCAACTTCGTAATATAAAGCCTACTTGGATATTTAGATATTTGGCCGATTAATTATAGTAGCCGAAATCCATATTGGGCTCCAAATAAATCCAACGTAACTTAACCTAACTTACAAAAAAACACTTACACGTGGTTGTATGCTCTGTTGGGCGATTTATTTGAAACCCAATATGGATTTCGGCTACTATAATTAATCGCCCAAATATCTAAGTATACGCTACACGAACTAGTCCCATGTTTAGCGTAGGAAAGCAAATATTTCAAAATAATTACTCTAACCTAACCTACAAAAAACAACTTACATGTGGTTGTATACTCTATTAAAAGTCTAATAAGCAATTTATTTTGTTTTTAAATAAAACAATAAAAAATGTCCACTGTTCTTAACTTTAGCCCGTAAAATGATTTTATAAATGTGGTGAACAAAATAAAAACTACAATAAATTTTTAAAAAATAAATTTAAATTTAAAAAGTGTGGTGAAGTTTCGTTCTTAATTTTGGCCTAAATCTTAGCGTAACGTAGCTAATAAATTACCTGGGCTTAGTATGTCAGATTGTCAGTGTATGAGCCAGTTACACCTGATATACTGTCACTGTATTAAAAAGGTAGCCAAATATGGCTACTGACCATGTCTGACTACCTTTCTTTACACCGACAACAGCATAAATAACTGAATTGACCTACAGTAGGTAAACTTAATTTAATAACCTTGAACTGTATACACTATATACTTTAATTTCTCTCTCTTCTCTCTCTCTCCACTAATGATACAAACTTGTGATTTTAAGGAGTGGTAATGACCAAATTCATATTTTTATTCACTTACTTCGATCATGTTTTATTATTATATATATATATATATATATATATATATATATATATATATATATATATATGCAGTGGTGTAGTGCTGTGGGAACGCGTGGGAACGGCGTTCCCTTACTTTTTTTGGTAGACGGAACGGCGTTCCCTCACTATTTCAAATAAATCCGAACTTACAAATCTCTAACGTCATGAAATTTTAATTCCCACCCCCCTAGAAGAAATATGAGAAAGAATCATTAACTGTTTCATTTCTTTTAGCTTCGACTGAGGCAATGCTAGCCTTTAAAGATCTGGTGAAACAGTCACTACGGCGTACCAGTTGTTAACTTTTTGTTAGTTAATCATTCCAGTTGTTAGCTATTTTTATTGATCGTACTGGATGTCGTATATCTAATGACACTGGAAATACTGCATCCTCAACCTTGGAATATATCCTAATATCCAGTGCATATGACCTCAAAATATCCCTGAAATTGGTCAGATTTCAAAAGATTTCCCGGGGGCTTACAGTGCCCCCGGACCCCCAGCTGTATGGGCTCGCCACGCTCGCCATTGTCCCCCCGCATCTGAGTAACACTTTCAAAATGCGTTCCCTCACTTCTTTATTTAGCACTACACCACTGTATATATGCATTAATTAACTTCTAACAAAAAAAAGGGATCACCTGAAGATCAGGGCCCCCAGCCTTCTTTAGTTAACCTTATCAGGCTAACTAACGAAAATATCACGACCTAACCTAACCAATCATTAGGTCAACTGTACGCCCTTGACGAATGGTTAGGTTAGGTCGTTATATTTTCGTTAGTTAGCCTTATAAAGCTAATTAAAGAAGACTGGGGGGCCCTGATCTTCAGGTGATCCAAAAAAGGGTAATTGTATACAACATCCCCCTCACCTCAATTTTATGAAATTGATTTCACAATCGATGTAAAACCTTTATTTATAGCATGTAATTACTTTATTTATTTTCGGAAACCAACCTAACCTAACCTAATCTAACCTAACCTTACCTAGAAAAATGTATAATAGAAAAATGTATTTTTGACTAAAAAAGTGCATAACTTAACATGTTATTACAATATCATTTGTATAATTTAGGTCTCGGGGGTACAGGGGGGGGGAGCCCACGTAAAGATCACGCATCACAAAGTGAACCCTATACCGATTATTTTGTGATGCGTGATCTTTACGGGGGCTCCGCCCCCGTACCCCCGAGACCTAAATTATACAAATGATAATGTAATAACATGTTAAGTTATGCACTTTTTTAGTCTTTATCTAGGGCACATGACGAATCAAGTTCTCAAAGTCGAAACCACACGAACAGCACGTCATAATTCTATCACAAACACGACCAAACTAAGGTATTACCCAAACTGAATCCAATTAGAAAAAAAAACTAGCCAGAACAGAAACCAACCAACTAATTAAGTCGCAGAGTAACGAAAACACAGCCCAATCAGAAAAACGTCACGTCAAATGGATATCATTAATTAAATAATATCTCCATAAATATGATCGACCGAAAATTTCTTTACTTAAAGGAAAGGTTTTATTTATTATTTTCTACGCATTGCAATAATTTTTATTAGAAACTGAGGTGAGGGGGATATTGTATACACTTACCCAAAAAAGAATTGAGCGCAATGTATCCATCTTTTACACAAAACACTTTTGTTTACTAATCGACTCATCATTTTATCGACTAATAATACATTTTTCTCTTTACTCCACTTTTTCAATCATAAAAATAAACACTCTTTGAGGGATAACCCATAAGAAAGACTATCTTTACTTCATTTTACTATTTTTAATGAGGTATTAAGGACTACAACTGAAATTGTAAAAATAATTTATGGACCCCCCTGTATTTTAAATAAAAGTATTCCCGCTACTGTTACAGTTTCACTGTTTTAATTAACAGCATTCAGAAGAATTATTAAGAGAGATTTTCACTGAAAATTAACCTCTCACTAAAGAATTAGAAAATGCGGAAAATCGTCGAAACGAAATTGACATACCAATATTTAAAATAGTAAATTAAAGGAAAAAAGCTTTTTATCTTTCGCTAAAATACTTTTGGTTTAAGTTATGAATATGTTAAAATAATTTTCAATACTTATTAACTTTTCTACTTAACCCAAATCAGTTAATAAAGAATATTTAACACGTACTTCGTTCTTGACCCCTTTTTCCTCCATCCATCAAAGGAAAAGCTTTCATTTTCTTAAAGTCTTGAAAAAACTCTGGTGTGTCACGGAGAATGAAAGAAACAATACCAACAACATATTTTGATAGTCCTTAAAACACAAACTTATTTCGCCTTTATAGTTGGTTGGTTGATTGTTCCGTTTTACTGAGGGCACTGAGACGAGCGATAATGCCCCCAACCGGGAAAAATAAGTCCCTTTCAAAAGAACTGGGTCGAGCTCAGTATAATACGAGCAGCGGGTTCGTCAATGTACTCGCCTTCCCCATTTCTCAGATTTGCTTGTTCATGGCTTAATTCACTGGTGCTACTGTAGTATGCGGTCTACCGTTAACTTTCTACTGTAGTATGCGGTCTACCGTTAAATTTCTACTGTAGTACGCGGTCTACCGTTCAAAATATTTAAAAGGAATTGAAAATGAATTGAAAGGAATTATAATTTAATTTACACAATTAAGGAATTATTAAAGAAGTTAAACATACTACTACCGCATACTTAACGATAGACCGCATACTACAGTACGCCCTTGATGATTGGTTAGGTTAAGTCGTGATATTTTCGTTAGTTTTAACGAAAATATCACGACTTAACCTAACCAATCGTCAAGGGCGTACAATTAACCTAATAATAAAATAATAAGAAAAGAAGCTATAATTAAAAGGTAGACCGCCGAATCGTAGGTAGACCGCATACTACAGTAGCACCTAATTCACTTTTATAATGATTAGCCACATGTTATATATATATATATATATATATATATACTCGGACCCCGCTAATTCGGCCACTTGGTATTTCGGCTATCGTGATGATTCGACTATTTTTCTGCGTGTCGAAGTATCAGCAAATTTCAGAAGATTTGGTAAAATTTGCCTGATATTTCGACAAGCAGAAAAATAGCCGAATTATCGCGATAGCCAAAATACCGAGTGTCGAATTAGCGAGGTTTGAATGTGTATATATATATATTAGGTTTAAGTGACCACAATGATGAGTAGTTTCGGAGCGATATTTTTATATAAATATAAATAAATGGTTCAATATTGTCAATATTGTTACATGGAAGTGTCTCTCTTTTAGATTTAAATTTGGGATTTACGGCTTCAACATTTACCATCCATTTCCTTCCGCAAAGCGTAATCTTGAACAAACAATAATTATAATTAATATTCATTCAAGTGTTTAAAATGTCGCTGAATAGAGTAAAAACAATTAGTGTACAACACTTAATAACATAGTTATGGACCTTTTCCAGTTTGTGTACCGTTTTTCATATAATTTATTTTTGAGAATATTTTTGTTAAAACTAACGAAAATATCACGACTTAACCTAACCAATTATCAAAGGGCGTACAGTTGATATATTATTAATTATAACATTGTTTGTTTCTGGAATAGTATTTACTATTTACTAATAGATCAACTGTACGCTCTTGATAATTGGTTAGGTTAAGTCGTGATATTTTCGTTAGTTTTAACAAAAATATTCTCAAAAATAAATTATATGAAAAACGGTACACAAACTGGAAAAGGTCCAAAGTTATCATCTAGTCAAAAGCTGGAAACAAAATCTGTAAACTCTGATGGATCCCGTCACATTTTTTGTTAATACATTTTAGGATTATATTGTAACTAAATGCTCTTAGTCAAAATAATGTCAAATTATTTACTATGTTAAATGCAATGCAAAAAGTATTTGTAAATATTGAATCCTTTACACCGTACTTTAAAGCCTAATCCCATTGCAGGAACTTAATGAAATATCTCAAGTAGAGTATACTTTTAACAAGGTAAGTGTGCTTTATCCTTAAACCCCATGAAATATTCAATAAAAAGCATAATAATCCCTTAGTCTTCAGTTGTTATATAGAAATAATGGTGTTGTTGTTCAGTTTTTGCGATGAAAAGCTCTCTCTAGTTTTCTGTGGTAGTCATTGTTACGGAGTTTGTGGTAATTTAAATATAACTTATTCTATTCCCATTACCTACAAAATATAAGTTCAGAATCGTTGTCACTAAAAGCGAGTTCATGATCTTCTTACTAAAAAATTAACTCAGGATCGATCTTTGTCACTAAAAATTGAAATCAGGATCTTTGTCACTAAAAACTGATATCAGAATCCTTGTCACTTTTTGAAAAGTGAGTTCATGATCTTCTTACTAAAAATTGAAATCAGGATCTTTGTCACCAGGGGCGTCATGGAAATTGGGGGGGGGGGGGGGGGGAGTACTGTCAGATAAATAATTTTTAATCAGTTGTAAGAAATCAGCAATTCAGTGTTTTAACAACATTTTAAGGATAAGAAGCGTTAACAGTTAATAATTAAGGTTAATTTATTTGCATTCTCTTATCTCTACTAAATATCATTTCGTAAATTTAAATTTATTCTAGCAAATTGGGGGGGGGGGGCACGTGCCCACCCAACGTCTATGGGCATGACGCCTCTGTTTGTCACTAAAAACTGAAACCAGGATCCTCGTCATTAAAACCTGTGAAGATCCTTATTACTAAAATTGAGCTCAGGATCCTTTTCACTTAAAGCAAGGTTCAGGACACTTGTCACTGAAGTGAAAATTATTTTGTTGAAATTATTCATCATTTGTATTAACATTTGCTGAAACTCAACACAATAAAGTCATAAATTTTTTTTCAACTTATTATAGATTAAACTAATGCAAAAAGATGCCAGTTGTCTCTAAATATTTCAAAATATCGCGGGTTCATTGGCCAAATACATTGAAAATGTTTATTGTACAAGTTATACTATGGCTGTGTTATACAATATACAAGATAAGGATACTGATTTAGCCTAATAGGACTTTCAGAAGGATGAAATTTCTTAACTATAATACTATAATATATATATATATATAAAAAAAAATTGAGTTGCCACAACTTCAATTTCCTTATATGGAAGTAAAACTTCAGTAACAGTTTTCCAGTTTTTAATGTCTTTGAGTGATATTATTTGAACTAACATTTCCTTCCCATAATTTTCATTAACTTTTAATAGCTTTTACGGACCTTTTCCAGTTTGTGTACCATTTTTCGGATCTTTTCCGTTTGACTGCCGCCATTGAAACATAAGAGGTGAGTGCCCCCAGCCTTCTTTACTTAGCCTTATAAGGCTAACTAACGAAAATATCACGACCTAACCTAACCAATCGTTAGGTCAACTGTACGACCTGACGATTGGTTAGGTTAGGTCGTGATATTTTGTTAGTTAGCCTTATAAAGCTAACTAAAGAAGGCTGGAGGCCCTGATCTTCAGGTGATCCCCTTATTTTCTGAGTACACGATTAAAACTTAAAAATTAAGCATGGATCTTGAAAGTAATTAAAATTGTTTATAAGAAACAAAATTTGAAGGGGAAATTAAGAAAAGCTTTTTATAAAGTAACTTATTTGTATCATCAAGACATTTCAGTTAAAATACAAAATACAAAAAGTTTAATTATGTTTCAATGGCGGCAGTCAAACGGAAAAGATCCCGTTTTTCATATAATTATTTTTGAGAATATTTTTGTTAAAACTAACGAAAATATCACGACTTAACCTAACCAATTATCAAGGGCGTACAGTTGATCTATTATTAATTATAACATTGTCTGTTTCTGGAATAGTATTTACTATTTACTAATAGATCAACTGTACGCTCTTGATAATTGGTTAGGTTAAGTCGTGATATTTTCGTTAGTTTTAACAAAAATATTCTCAAAAATAAATTATATTAAAAACGGTACACAAACTGGAAAAGGTCCGCTTTTACTTACCAGAGACGTATTAAAGTATATTATTTAAAAGCTTGCTAGTTACGGTTGTGATAATAATTTTTGAGTAGTTATAGTGTTAAGCATGGATCTTGAAAGTAATTAAAATTGTTTATAAGAAACAAAATTTGAAGGGGAAATTAAGAAAAGCTTTTTTATAAAGTAACTTATTTTGTATCATCAAGACATTTCAGTTAAAATACAAAATACAAAAAGTTTAATTATGTTTCAATGGCGGCAGTCAAACGGAAAAGATCCCGTTTTTCATATAATTTATTTTTGAGAATATTTTTGTTAAAACTAACGAAAATATCACGACTTAACCTAACCAATTATCAAGGGCGTACAGTTGATCTATTATTAATTATAACATTGTCTGTTTCTGGAATAGTATTTACTATTTACTAATAGATCAACTGTACGCTCTTGATAATTGGTTAGGTTAAGTCGTGATATTTTCGTTAGTTTTAACAAAAATATTCTCAAAAATAAATTATATTAAAAACGGTACACAAACTGGAAAAGGTCCGCTTTTACTTACCAGAGACGTATTAAAGTATATTATTTAAAAGCTTGCTAGTTACGGTTGTGATAATAATTTTTGAGTAGTTATAGTGTTGAATGAAATGTACGCTGAGAATATTCAGTCACAAACATTTTTCTTTTAAATGGTGGGCTGATAAATTGTTATAAACTGATTCATTTTTCTCTTTGCACGATAACCTTTAAACTCTCTTTTCCACACACACACACAACACACACACACACACACATTGTAATCATATTTGTTGACTAATCGAACGAAACCTTGAGACTGTTACCATGTGACATCGTGATGACATGGACAACAGTTTGCTCTTTCACTTTCACTTCGACCTGACGTGTATTATACTGTTTAAATGCATTTAAAATATGAAAAGAAAATCAAGAAAAAATAAAAAAAACTTTCGCTTTACTAACTATTTTCTGGAACCAGAAAACGATTTCCTGAAAATAGATACAAACCGGATCTGTCCGGGCGCTTTCCGTTCTTCTTCCATTCCTTTCTTGGTGTGTTCTTCCTAAAATTGTCTTCTGTCCCTTCTTTTCTGCTTCATTTATCTGGTTCCACCCAATCACGCAACTAACTGGGCAACCATTTTCTTTAGTTCCATGACCAAATGAATGTGCACGAATATGTACAAAATTCCCCATTTTTGAATGACAAAATCCTTCGACCTTTATTAATAAATCTGTTTAGGTAATTGTAATAGAATCTATTTGCACATCTATTATCTTAATAACCTGTGCCACAATTCTGAGAAAATTAGTTATTTTCTACTGTAATACAGTCGAAAAATAAGGTCTTCGCACCATTGTGGGAAAAAACTGAACTGTAGAAGCTATGAATGATACAGTATAGAAATTTCCTCGCTAAAAGATATTAATATATTTGAAAAAAATTATAATGTTTTATAAGCCATTAGACAAGAAGCAACAAGTAATTTTGTATAGGGCCTATAACAGTACAAAAGTAGGGCCTATAATAGCGCAAAAGTAAAAATTAGAGAAAAATAGTTTATGATTTTTAGGCCAATCCAAAGTGTTCATCTGTTGCTATTAAAATTTTTTTTTTGCCAGTTTAAATAAGAAATCGGAATTAGTTATTAGAATCGGGTTCAGATCCTCCTTTGTCACTTAAAAAAACGACAACCTGAGTTCGGGTCATTGTTACTAAAAATATGAGTTCGGGATCTTCGTTATTAAAACTTAAGAGTTCAGAATCCTTGTCACTAAAACTCCGAGTTCAGGATCATTATCACAAAAAAAAAAAATTAAAGAGAAAAGCGAACATTGTGTCCATAATTTACTTAAACAAAACATGCAACAAACAGTGCATTAAAAATGTTCAAACGCGTTAACCAACAATTTATGAACAGTTCACTTTTGATGTCAAAGAATTAAAAATTCAAGCAATAAAGAGCTTTATTGATCGACTGTATAAGGGTTATGCACAGTGAATTAACCATCGCATGTAGAAAAAATTTTCATTTGATATTTGCGTTAATGGTTTTTTTTGTTTCTTTGTGGAATGATTTTGTGTTTGTTTCTAATTAAGGATTTAATTAGTGTTAAATTAGTTTTTTATTAGTTTAATTAGTGTTTAATTAGTTTAGTTAACTGAGTTATAATTAGCAGAAAGAATATATTTTAATGTTTAGTACTTATACTGAAATACCTTATGAACCTTATGTTGTTTCGTGCGTTGGTCTCTCTTCACACGGAGAGAGAGAGAGAGAGAGAGAGAGAGAGAGATGCCTAAATGCTGTACTACAGATAACAAAAATATACTGGTTGATTTTTTCAAACTTGTGACACTTGTATATTTTTATTAACTTTAAAAAGAAGCATGAAAATTTTACTGTACCTTCTCTAATAAATAGGGACTTAGTCCCCTATTGCTAAACATTCACTAGGGGACTAATTCCCCATGTGTAGTGAAAGTACAGTAAGTATTTCATACTTTTATTTCAGTTAATAAAAAGAATACAAATTTTATAAAGTGTTTGCATGTTTGAAATAACATTCAATATAATGTGTTTCAATTTCATGGACACTCCTTTAGTAACAGTCTAAAATCATATTATTACTTAATACTAATTCTTTAATATATTAATAATAATAATAATAATAATAATAAATATATTTATATACTCCTTTCCCATCAGCGGCGGAGCGCTGAAGTCACCCATCCGATCCGAGTGGCCAAATCGATAGATGTGATCTCCCGAGTAGTGTTCCCGCTCGGTTATTCCATCTTCTTGTTGTACTTCTTCGCCAGCTATAAAGGATTCAAATGAGCAACCAACCATTCATGCCCAATTCCAAATCCAGTTTCAAACAAATTCCAGTGTGGGGGGATTCGCAAATGTTTAATATATATTTGTGGGCTTTGATATACAGTATATAATATATACACAATATACAGGAACCCACAGACATCGTATATAAACCCATCACAAAAGACATCAATCATCAGCATGCCCACTCCAATGTTAGTGATGGAACGATGACAAAAAAAAAAATTTGAATATTTTCCTACATTGAAATGAATAGAACGAAAGTGAGATATATTTTCATTCTAGTGAAAATGAAGCTTCATTTTTTCATTTTTTTTTTCCGAACGGGGAATTTGAAAGTGACTCACTTTCGATCTGTGACTTCATGACTTCATTTTTTCGACCAAACTCCACCACGTGGTTTTCTACTATTAGCTTTTTTTTTTTTTTTTTTTTTTTTTTTCCTTCAGTATACAGGGTGACCCAAAAAATGCGTTCCTCCAAGATAACTGTTAATATATATTATTTTTGGGGAACCCCTATTTTTTGGGATAACCTTATATATATATATATATATATATATATATATATATATATATATATATAACTTTTTATTGCACAAGTAGTTCAAAATATTTAATTTTTTCAATAATACGAAATTACTGTAATATTTTTTGGAGTCGATAAAATAATTTTTTTTTTTTTTTTTTAAATCTCTAGAAAATACATTTTCTCTCCCCAATTTACATCCGAACCAATTTACAATTTACAATTTATAACGTTTAGCAATTTATCATCCTATTCATGAAAATCCACCAACCTTCCAATTAGAATAGGTTTGCATGATCACTCTCGAGAGCCTTTTCATCCGAAATCTTTTAAGTAAGTATCTGCTTCATTATTTTAATTATCAATTATTAATTATTCGCATTAAGGATTATACGAATATTATATTTAGTAAAAACAACTTAAGTAAAAATTATAGAAAATTATAATTGAATTTTAGCTTGGAGGATTTGGCAAGTGAAATTTTTTTTATATATATGTAAGGACAGATACACACACACACACACACATATATATATATATATATATATATATATATATATATATATAGTACTTTAATATTTTATCAACAAAATTTAATTAATTACATTCTTATGAATTAATAATTGCTAAAATCATTTGCACCATCTTAAACTCCTTTAATTAACTTTAGTAATTAATAAAAACTCACTATTTTCCTTCACTGTAAGTATTTTAACGTTAAAAGATATATTTTTCCTATAACTCTACACCTATAGATAAGCTAATTTGCGTAATAAGATAAGATAATTTTCCTTCGAGACTTTGTTAAAAATAAAAATATTCTTTAATGTTTTCCATAATTTTTAGATACACCTACAAAGTGTCTCCACCCATCTCTCATCCTCTTAAAAATGAGTACCGAAGCGATCAATATTGTTTTTCATGACACTATTTCGTTCTGGTTTTTTTTTGTGTGGGGTTGGGGCAGGGATAAAGGGTGGTCACACTGTATTTTAAAGTTATTTTGCTAAATAAGATAAAGTTATCTCGCAGTAGAGATATTTTACAAGCATCATTATTTAGAATAAAGCACAATTTTTTTCTTATTTTGATTTACGACAATCGAAAAAAAATAATGAATTATTTTCTAACTTCGCTGGTAACATAACACGTTAAGATAATTGTTTAAATGAAAACCATTATTTGTATTTGATGTGTGTTAAGTTCATTATAGTCGATAGATATTTCAAATCTCAAATCTTTGAGAGTATACCATTTTTCATAAAATCTGTGAACTTAAATTTAATGGGATCAAGCGTTGTCCTGAATTGGCAAAATTCATATAATCAGAATTAAACTACATATAATTGAAACGAATAATATATTTATAATTTATAATTTAATATATAAAGAAAATAACTTAAATTATAAATTTCCTTTTTCGACATCGCTGTTAAATGTAATTTCCTCAAAACAGCTCAGAAAGTCTAATAAAAAAGTTTAAAAATGAAGTGAGTAACTTTTAAAAAAGAACATCAGTCTGTATATAAATAAATATAAGTGAAAAATAGGTTACATCTCTTAGTTACGTGAGTGATACTTTAAGAAGGGAGATGGTACCCCAGGTAATGAATTTTGTTTAAGTATTATTTCATTCAAATAAAAGTAAAAAATAGTAATTATTATTAAAGTTGAGCCTAATATAGTTCTAGTTCAACGCATGCGCACTCCGCCTCTAAAAGCTGACGTTCCATAAGTTTAAGATTCCACTGGCACCGAAAACACTTCTTTCGTTAGAAGATAAACGTATATAGGTCATCTCAGTTTTCCTTATTTTCGCGTACTAGTACCAAGTACTTTCGTGTGGTTAGGCGTCCATAACATCTTTATTTTTGGCAGAATTTGAAAACACTAAATTGAAAACTTCCGTTGATAACACGAATTTTTATAACTTTTTTCCCTGCTAAGAATACCTTTGGAGGGACCATAATATCATCTTCCTTCGTTTCCGACATTTTTCATCTCGACTCTGAACAAAACAATTCCGCACAAAACGAAGATGTTGTCATTATTGTAATAATACTAATAGTATATTGCAAAAAAAAAAATTACGTTTTAATTTAAGTTATTAATAATGTATAAATCTGAAAAGAAAAACGAAATTAAATATAAGATATAATATCGGTAAACGAACTGTTTTGAAAGTCCTGTGTAATGTTCTACAGAGTCGGGGATGTAAGTCCGTTTATGTGAAGGCAAATTCTTCATATAAGGACATATAAAAGGTATCGTCAAAACGAGATTTTTAGTTACAATTTTATGTTAATTTTTGACGTAATTAACTCATAATATTAACGTACGTTTTGGTCTAAACTTATATTAAGCCGTGTAAAGAATATTTAGGTATTCTCTCGCAGGTGGGTTTAGTAAACTTAAGATACGCTGTTCCGACCTAGTCGTGCCTTTTCCAAAGGAGCAGTGAATAGTTTTCTTATTTTTATAAATTCCATTACGCGGCAAAAATATTTATGATACAAATGAAATTAGTGAAGATTTTTAGGTACGCACACACACACACACACACACACACACACACACACACACACACATAAAATGGCGTCCCATGCAGGGAACTTTAATATTTTCATTTTTGTCGAGATTAAAGAGCATTTTCAGTTTTAATTTGGAATATACAGTATGTATATACACAGTATATATTAAAATTTATTTTACCAGATTATAAAAAATTGGAATCATGATTCAGACGTAGTTTCTGCATTAGCTTTGCCGTAATACAAATTGGCTACTTAAAATGAATTTTTTACGGATGCTAATATAAAGATCATAAAGATACAGAAAGATACATGAATGTTTCTTCATTTCATTCATACCACTCTCATTATCTGGTAATGTCACCCTCCAATACTCCTCCCCTTTCTCTTGTAGGTACTCTACATCAATGATGAACAAATGTTCCATTAACTTTACAAAGCTATAGAAAGTAGTAGAATATATAGAGATAATTTTAAGTTTGAACATAATCATATTGAAACAGTCCATGCAGAGACGCTTCAACTGTCCAGTCCAGTTATTAACCTTCAACGATAATTGCCGATGTCCATATTAAAATACAATAATTTATTACGATTATTTCACATATAAATAGGCATAGATTTCACTGTATGTATTTAATAATATAATAATTATGGTATAGCTCTGCATTTAGATAAAGACGTAAATATATTTACTATTTTGGGGTGATCATGAATGGTATGTGAGACACCATTACCGAAATGTTTATTAAAATTTTTATGCAGAGGGTTGCCATGCTATTATTAAAGAAAAACTTAGGTTAATTTACCAACCACAGCATCCACTGTTTGAACATAGCACATATTCATATATATATATATATTATTCTTATCTCTTTCCTCAAATTGAAAATTAGTTTAGAAATAATGAATATAGCAAATAAATATAGCTAATGTTAACTTTAGTACCATGATGAATTACTGAAATGTTGCAAATAGGTTTGGAAACAATGCAAAACAAACCAGATGTATCGAATACTCTTCTTATTTAAGGGCACGAGTCAAGTAGACACTAAGTTCATTACTTAACTAGTTTATATAATCATTTTTAGCAACCTGCATTAATATTACCCGCACTTATAACTAATTAGTAATAAAGCACCAATGTTATTGCAATGTAAAGCCTATGTAGTTATACAATATTTTACCAATTCTATAGATGAATAATATATATATATATATATATATATTATATATATATATATATATATATATATATATATATAGATATATATATAGATATGGGTATCCACAGTCCTGTTTCGGTTTTAAAATTTTATTACAACAAAACCAAAGAGCTGGAATAACGCAGTTTTATGCATTTTGTTGCTTAACTAATGAAGTTGTTTTTGGATTTACAGGTTGTAATCTGAGTGTGAAGTTGTTATTGACAGAAGCTTGAACGAAAATGGCGACTACACAGAAGAAAGTTTAATGTGTAATCTGGTTTGTAAAGCTTAGACTATTTGCACTTTATACGCGTAAAGATACAATCTCTTGCGTACAATTTTGCGTACCGTTGAACATGGTAACTGCAGTTCACTTGAGGCACAACGAATAGACTTTCTAGGCTGTGTTGGAACGTCTCATGGACGAGTCTTGGCGAGTCAATCACATTTCTTGTCACCCAAACCTCGCAAAACCACCTCCTAATGTTGGGTTTGTAGGGGGATCCTTGCCATATTAATTCCGTTGAACGGTTGTCACTGATTTCGACTCAGCAAACCAGATTACACACACTGAGCTTTCTCATGTGTACTCGCCATTTTCGTTCAAGCTTCTGTCAATAACAACTTGACACTCAGATTACAACTGTAAATCCCCAAAAAACTTCATTAGTTAAGCAACAAAATGCAAAAAACTGCGTTATTCTATTCCTTTTCATTTTGTTGTGATAAAATTTTAAAACCGGAATAGGATTTTCTGGACACCCTGTATATATATATATTATATATATATATATATATATACACACAAACCCTTTGGTAGTATGTGCTAGTTTAATTATGATTGTAATTTTTATTTAATAATTTAAACTTATGACTAATTATTTTATAAATTCGTGTTATATTGTACACATTTTGCTGTTTCTCTGATATATATATATATATATATATATATATATATATATATTGATGTAAAATGCCTTAAAAGTAATAAGGACCACGTAAATATACCACAAATTGGTATTAATATATTTAAAATATAATACCGTAGTGTTGGTTAATTACTTAAAAATATATTGGTTGTTTATGATAGTGTTTTTTAGTTTAATTTTAAAAAAAGGTTGTGATTTTTATTAGATTTGCATCCCAAATGTTGCTACAAGTGGTTTAAACTTATATTTTTACAAACTTACATAATTTATTCACAAATGTGAAAATATATATATATATATATATATATATATATAGATGCATGACAATATCTATAGTATAGTTAAGCACACCATATAGTGTTTCGGATACGCTAAAATAAAAAACGAAGAGTATTATTTTTCCTGTAATTGCCAGATATCACTTTGGCTGAAATTGAAGGAAAACTATGTAGGGAATATTTACACTTTAGACTAGAATTTGTTTTTCCTTTTAATGTTTATTTTGAAAGAATTCATCTTTTAATCAACATATTCATTTTCAACATGTTGAAGTTTTATAGAGTTTATTCAACATAGAATTGAAGAGCTTATGAGGTGTAAACTTTGCGTCTGCGAGCGTTGTTTCTGATTATTTAGATATTGCTAAAGGAGGTATACATCGCAATGTAGGTTTAGAATATTATTATCTTTTTAATTACAGTAGTATATAATGGAGTTAAGTCAATGAAATTGGAAACTAGTACAGTAGGTAGAGAGACTCCAATTCTCGCGTCGCGCGGTTTCAGCCTCACCCATTTTACCCATTACACCAATATCCCGAGTTCGAGTCTCTCTAGTTCTTCCTAGTTTCCCAGTTTATTGCCTTTTTCTTTTCAATCTTATTTAGGTGCGGTTATTGCACTCCAAATGTATTTAGTACTATATGAACTTCCTCTTCCAAGAATTCTATATTGAGGTAAATGGCAACTGTGAAACGAGTGACCAATGCAAGTTTAGATTAGAGAAATGGTCGAGTAAAAGACTATTTGAGATGTTATTGTTTGCATTATAATTACATTTTTGTTATATATAATTTCTACCTCAAATAAAATCAAGTTTAGCTCCATTTTGAAAGTAAATACATTGTACAGAACCCTAAAACAATATTTCATGTTTGCTTACATCAATTCAGTAAACGGTACAACGTCTCCACAGATCAAAAACGCTTATTGGTGTAATTTCAGAGTAAAATAGTTAAGATTTTGTTCAGGTGAGTAAAAACACTGATTATTATCACTTACGCTGAAATAAAAAATTGGTCCAATTTAAATACTTTTAATTAGTTGTGCAAAACTGAAAACAACTTATATTTATTTAAAGAATATGTAGTGTTTAAATGTTAAATAGTGTACATACAACATATATTGAAGAGTAACTTTGGTAAATAGATGCTGTGATCCGTTTACTTATACGTAGGTTACGAAGGTTATCGAGGAAACTACAAATTAATGACGAAATGACAGTAACAAAATTTACTGCAACCATCTCATGATGTTACGAATAAATAAACCTCAAAGATCACATTTCTCTTCAAAATAATATCCTATCATTAATTCGTAGTTTCCATAGAAACAAACAAAATTATATATATATATATATATATACTTTACATTTATTATTATTATTTCCAAAGCGAGCAAAGCACTTCAGTTGCTCGGTTCCCTCCCTCTTAATAAAGGGAGCGTTCTCGGTGTGTACCGGTATAGATTGAGTGACTAATAAAGGCCGCGGTGTAACGAACACTAGTGAGTTTATAATTTTTACATGTAAATAATATATATATATATATATATATATATATATATATATATCTATATATATCGAGGCCTTTGAAAATATATATATATATATATATAATATAAAATCGTTTGAAATTAGATGCAGTCATATAAACGTGAAAATTATACGTTCACACCATTGCCCGTAGCTCAGTGGATGGCACCGTTTCCCTTTAAGCTAAGTGAAGACACTGAGGTTGAAGGTTCGATCCCTGATGGTACTGGTAACAATGATCCAAGAGCTAATTAGTCGCATTAGTCGGGCTTGAACGCTGCGCCATTTTCTTACCCCAATCTCACTATCATTATTTATACCTTTCACACACACCAATTGCAACAAAGCAAACCTAACCACTGTTATCTTTTACATAAACTTAATGTCACTACTAAAACAACCTGTCTCGTGTATTGGCAATTCGATAGATCCGTTTTTCACTAATGCAATATAATGACAAAATGCAGATAGATATTGGCATACGTTAGAATGACTTCAATAACGCAAAATATTTGTTATTCAGTACAAATTAAAAAAAAAATAAAAAATCTTGACAGCTAATTACGAATAATTAAGTTATACCTAAACAATCTTTGAGGAAAATTATTCATAACAAATAAATGTTTTTTGATGAAACTCTTGACATTTGTTCACGTTTTAAAAAAAAATACTACTTATAATATTATTAGTATTATAATTATTTTTAGTATTATTTTTATTCAACAAAAAATAACTAAAGATGTAAGTGATTTCACCAAATTACACACATAATTTAGCGGAAACAATTTTATTTTATAATTAAGGAATAATGAACAGAATTTTAACAGAAAACGGGATTTTTATGATAAACTAATGAAATTCTTATTTAGAAAAATTAAATTAAATATAAATTTTTTTGTTCCTTTGATTTGAAATAAGAACCTTTTATTAGAATTATCATTATTATAAAGTATAAAAACAGATGTCCTCTGTAAAACCCATTCCAAGAGTAACGGGGGCTGCGGCCCCAGGGCTGAAAAGTTATTGCACTCTAATTACCACGAACCTATTATACCCATTTGATCGACTGGGCATGCGGTAACATTCTAATAAACTAACTTATTTTAACCTAATATGACCTAACCTAATGTAACTAATGCTAATTTAACCTAACTTAATATATATATACAGGGTGTCCCATAAGTCCGGTCTCATAGGAAAATTTATTTTAAATTAAATTTACAAAAGTAATACATTAAAACTAAAACAAAATATCAAATTGATGTCTCGTTTTGGAACCTTTTTTTGTTGCAGGTAGAATAACACGCACTGGATAATATGGAAGTGAGTTACACTCGTGAGGGAAAGGCCTCCTATGAGACCAAAACTTATGGGACATCCTGTATATATATATATGTCAGGGGGCACAACAACATACTGCAGATGATATTAAAAAAATAGAAAATATAGAAAAAATAACCTTAAAAAGAATTAAGTTGTTAAAGCATAAATTATATAAAATAAAAGGAAAGATATTAGAAATTTTCAATTGATTTATTTTTATTAAATTCGCCAAAAATTATTGTATTTAATTCACAACTTTACCAACTTAAAAGAACAACATCGGAAGCTCAGTAGCTAACACCGTTTTCCTATAAGCGAAATGAAGCCTCCGAAGGTCGGTCAGGGTTCGAACTACGAGGGTACTGGAAATAATAACTCGGGAGTTAGCGCAATGGTCCTCCGAAATGTTTGGCCTGAGCGCTGTGCCAGTTCTTGGCACTCCTGACTCCTTATTACTGCGTATTAAAAAACATTCAATTTTGTTTTGTTAAAATTTTTTCAACTTCGTTTTTGAAAGAACGATTAATTGATATTAACCATATATTAATTAAATAAATCATTGTTAAAAATGGTTTAAAAAGTATTACAAGGAGAAATTATATATATATATATATATAATATATATATACTGTATATATGTATATATATACTATTTCAATTTTTAAGTACAATATTATACTTTGTACTAAATTGTAAATTGTATGTAAGAATGTATTTATTGATGGTGTTACAGATTATATATATATATATATATATATATATATATATATGCCTCTGTATAAAAATACCCTTATATATAATATATATATATATATATATATATATATATATGCCTCTGTATAAAAATACCCTTATATATATATATATATATATATATATATAATATATATATAATGTTCATTCTAATTAAGTTATTATAAAATGTCACGAAATACAAAGATTTTATCCGGACAATGTTATGAATTTGGTATTGTTTAAACCCCAATTTAACTTTTCTCTCTCTCTATCACACACGCACACACGCACACACACACACACACAGGTTATAGACTCTTGATTGATAAACATAAATTAAAACGTTGTGGTGAAAAACCATACAAATAGCAACAATCCCGAAATAACAAACTGTAAAATTTGTGATGACTGTAAGTACAGTTGAAAGAAAAAACTTTTGAAATAACTATTGCGCTGCTTATTAGTAGCTTTTCCATTACAGTTTTATGTATATATGGATTGTACATATAGATTTTTTTCATTAATTTACTATATATATATATATATATATTATATATATATATATATTATGATACACTTTTGTGTATATATTTACCCTAAGAATTTTTATTGAATGATATATATATATATATATATATATATATATATATATATATCGATAAGTGATTCATATTTTATTTAAATATTAAATTATTATTGAAACAGAATTCATATTTCTATATTTTATTTGCTGATTTAACTTTTAAATCACGATAAATCGTGATGATATATGTCAATTCGATTGAAAACAGTTTAAATAATATATTAAAATAATTACCCCTTCATTATTGTAAATTAATGTCAATACATACTGTATATATATATATATATATATATATATATATATATATATATATATATATATATTACTTTACCAAATTATATATAATAAAAACATTTATTTTATGAAAGGCGTTATAAATGAGCAATATATATATGAAAAAAAAACAAAATTCCTTTTAAAAACCTTTGTCGACCTTGGGCCAAATTTCTGAATATAAAATTGGGTTCATTATTTAGGCGTCCATAAATCTTGTTGAAGTTGTCGATAAATATGCGGGTCTGAATTTCGCTGGAAACGTATCTTGTAAAATTCATTTCAACCAAATTTGTTTCATTTTGGGGGAAAAAATGGTGTGGAAAACTTTGATTTTAATAAACATTTTATTTCTTGCTGAAGGATTCATGATTCAAAATTCAAGATTTACAAAAATGCCTGAGTTTTATCGTATATCAGAATCCTCTGTGTCAGATAGGTATACTGTAAAATCAGTTATACAGGTGAGTATATATATACAGGGTGGGCGGAAAGTAGCTCCCTATTTTGGATTGGTAAAAAATACGTATATTATCCATTTATTTCAGAAGAAATAATATGAAAAGGGAGGCATACATGGTAGGTTTTCTCTAAAATTCAATGTGGGCTCCAACTCTTTCCACCAGCTTCTGGAGCCGCCCAGGAATGGCGTCCACTGACTTTAGCAGGAACTCCGGCGGGATGGAGGACATGACTTCCCGAATTCGGTCCTCCAGTTCTTCCAATGTCCTCGGTTTGGTGCGGTAGACTTCTTCCTTTACCCACCCCCAAAGAAAGAAGTCGCACGGTGTCAAGTCGGGGCTCCTGGCTGGCCATTGATGTGGACCACGACGACCCATCCAACGCCCAGGGAAGTGGGCATCCAGCCACTCACGGACAACAAGAGCGAAGTGCGGAGGGGCGCCATCTTGCATAAATATCAGATCGTCGATGTTCTCCCATGTGCTGACAACCGGCCAGACCTCGTTTCGTAACATAGCAAGGTACCGCTCAGCATTCATGGTGTTGCGCAGAAGGAACGGGCCCACAACCTGATCTGAGGTCATACCACACCACACCGTTACACTGAACCGATTATGCCGTTTTTCAGCGGTAACCGTGCGACTTCTTTCTTTGGGGGTGGGTAAAGGAAGAAGTCTACCGCACCAAACCGAGGACATTGGAAGAACTGGAGGACCGAATTCGGGAAGTCATGTCCTCCATCCCGCCGGAGTTCCTGCTAAAGTCAGTGGACGCCATTTCTGGGCGGCTCCAGAAGCTGGTGGAAAGAGTTGGAGCCCATTGAATTTTAGAGAAAACCTACCATGTATGCCTACCTTTTCATATTATTTCTTCCGAAATAAATGGATAATATACGTATTTTTTTACGAATCCAAAATAGGGAGCTACTTTCCGCCCACCCTGTACAGTATATATATATATATATATATACATATACATATTGTACTGAACATATAGAAAAGAATCTTATGAGCAGTCATAACTGAGTTACGTTAAACCAATGTTAATTAACAAGTTATGGATACTAGTGTAAATTGTAAGAACACTAAAGAGGAAAGTAGGAGTTAGTGGGATTCGAACCGGCGTCACGTGGTTTCAACGTCAGCGCTGCTGCTGATCACGCCACCCATAACCCCCACCCTAATGAGATTAGCAAAAGAATTTATATAATTGTGCTTCTACATTTAACTCTTTCACGTGACTCATAATAGTCGTAAAGAACATTTAGAATTTAGTAATCTCTCTTTAATATTATAGATGTGGCACCTTTTGGAGAGCATCGTTAGGCTTATCGAAAAAGGATGCCAAGCAATGTACTGGGCATTGAGGCACTTTATACAATATTAAGAAATTAAAGATTAATACTATAATTTAGACAGAGTAATATTTTTAAGTTTTAACAAAAATTTATTTTCCTGTGAAAAACCTTTTCCACACAAGGTTAAATAGCTAAATAGTTGCTTCGTTTTGCCTATATTTTTTATTTTTTTGGATGGGGGGTGGGGAGAGTCTTCTGGATGACGTGATCGGTTGCAGCGCTGACGTTGAAACCACGTGACGCGGGGTCGAGTCTCACTTTCCACTATAATGACCGTACTTAAGTAGGGTTATTATAGCAATTATGCATTTACGGGGTTAAGCTAATGACTGTAATGCATAATGCAGGGCTTGAGTTGAGGGCGATACGTACCGGTTGTTAATTCTGTTTAATAAATTGTGCTGGTTGTTAACCATTTACGGAAGGGGAAACCCCACCCCACCCCGCACTCACATCAACGCACTTCCCGCACCTTAGGTCTATCGGTCTGCGACGCTGTTACGCGTGAATCTGCGGCCGTACCACTTCTTAATTTTTTACAACTCAGGCCCTGCTGATTAGGATATTATTTACTAAACAGGATTTCATTTAATGTCTGAGTTTTATTTCGGTTACTGCATAAATCCGGTAAGTACAGTGGCGGAAAAAAAATCGCCTAAGAAATCGAATCAATGCAGAAAATTCTGAAAATCTGAACATTCAGTAAGAAATCATAATTGATTTGGGAAAATAATATACACACTTAAGTATGTAAGTGGCAAGTTGGAATGGTAGTGAATTCGATACTTTATTATTATTATTATTATTATTATTATTATTATTATTATTTCAACCAATTATGATTTTGTAATTTTAAAATTTTCAATATTTTCCTACAAATTTTATTTAAAATTCACTTAATATATTGTATTAATATATTCTGTCTTCACCTTATTGTCTGTCTGGTTATATGAGATCAAGTTAGGATATGGTAAGTCAGGATGGTTTAACAGGCGACCCAGTCTCTGGATCTGGCCCCTAAAGCGATACTCTCTGGGACATGAACGATTTTCAGCTACCAGGAATTTTGGTTGGATTAGTCTTCGGGTCCAAAAAGGGAGCACTTCTTATCGCTTGTATTCTTAGGTGTTTCTCAAGTTCTAATTTCTGGCCCCAACTGACGTGTAAAGGAACACAACGAAAAGAATGAATTAAATGGTATAAAGGAATGGGTATGGGGGGGGGGGTCCCAAGTGAAATAATGACAATGTCTGGGAACGTTTAATTTCCTTCGTATTGGCAAAGGTTATGTGATGTGGGAACCTACGGCTATACGTTGAATCCGAACTATCTACGGGTCGATACATCATCTGAACGCGGAAGACGGTCACTCATTCAACTAATTAACAGACTCAACGTCGCTTAACTTCATTGGTGGGCCAAATGGAAATGAACCCAAGCTTTGAGAGTTTCTTGGAATAAAAGCTGCCACGCATAGATTTTTGAGATTTTGGTAGAATGATGTCGGGTCTTCACTGAGAGGTGAGTTTGTTTTGTTTTTCTAACTTGATTTTACTTCATGAATTCGCTGTTGTTTCACTGGTTTAGATTTCATATTTAAATTTAAGTGTATATAGAGCCTGTCAGCGACCTTGGCTGAGTGGGCAACATTGTTTCCCTATAAATCACGGGAAAACACTGAGGTCGAGGGTTCGAGGGTTTGACTCCTGATGATGCTGGTTAATAATAATCCAGGAGCTAGCGCAATAGGTCACATTAGTTGGCTTGAGCTCTGTCAGTTTGTGGCTCTCCTGACTCATTATATATATATATATATATATATATATATATATATATATATATATATATATATATATATATATATATATATAGTGGCGTTCAAAAGTCTGCGTCCACCTTATAATCACCCAATTTATTGTAAATTGTACAAATATATATGATAATTACACAAGACTTGATTTTTTATTGTTATATTATTTGCTTATAAATGTAATTATTATAAATTAATAAAAAATGTAATTATTATAAATTAATAAAGAAATTAACAATTTAATGGCATAATCTTATTAATAATCGATATGACCTCCTTTTGCTTTAATGACAGCTTCCACTCTGTGAGGCATAGATTCGACAAGTTTCTGGATAACATTTTGTGCTCTGCCGTTCCAGCATTCTTCTACATTCTCGCAGAGAGACTCAAGAGAAGTCATATTCTTTTTAGCTTTCAGACTCTTCAAATGGTCCCAAAGATGCTCTATTGGGTTAAGATCAGGGACTTTGTGGAGGAAACTTCATAATTTGTAGAACACCTTCATCTTTTTTCTTGTTGAGAGAGTTCATGCAAAGGTTAGAAGTGTGCTTTGGGTCGTTATCCTGCTGGAAAATGAATTCTTGACCACAAAGTCTCAATCGTGATGGTATTGCGTGTCTCACTAGTATGGAGTGGTACTTCTCTTTTGTGAGAGTGTAAGTGATTCTGTGAAGATCTCTAACTCCAGAATAAATGAAACAACCCCAAACTTGATTGTTGCCTCCACTATATTTTACTGAATGTTTTATGCGGGGATCTATCAGTTTTTCGTTGATTCTACGTCTGACATAAACTCTTCTATAAGACCCAAAAAGTTCCACTTTTGATTCATCAGTAAAAAGAACTTTTTTTTCCATCGTCTACAGTAAAATTTCGATATTCTCTTACCCACTCCAATCTTTTAGCCTTATTTTGTTTCCTCAGTGGTGGTTTAGACACAGCAACTCTGCCATGGAGACCAGCTTTTATGAGTCTTCTTTTTATAGTACTTGTACTTGTTGGAGAGTTCCGTTATTCATTCAACTGTGCCTGAATCTGTGTAGCTGTGGCTTTTCTGTCACGCAGTGATGTAACCTTGATGTAATGATCCTCAGAATCAGTAGTCACTTTAGGTCTGCCAGATCTTGTCTTTGAAGAGCACGATCCAGATTCTTTATATCTGCTTATAGTTCTTTGGACGGCCCCTTTTGAAAAGTTAATTTTTGCCGAGATCTGGCGTGGGGACATTCCCTCTCTTGAAAGGGCAATTATTTATTTGTTTTCTCTGGGATAAACTTAATTCCTTTAGACATTTCAATCATGGCCTGTAAAGCGAGAATAGAGAAAAGGATTAATTATTTTTTAATCAAATTGCTACAATGTCATTGACTAATTGTTTTTTTTCAGTTATAATAAACCATTTGTTAAAATTACTGTATGAATACACTTTGAGGATTAATAACATTTGGCTATGGTCTGTCAACAATTGGGTTAGAATCGGTGTTATTATACTGCAAAGAAAAAACGTAACAGGACCAAAAAGGACCATTTACATTAATGTGTTCTTTCTTCTTTCTTATGAAATAAAAGCTACATTACTTACACATGTAGTAGAATATATGAAATACCATTTCTTGTAAAAGAAAATACCTTAATATAGCGAACATACTTTCTCAGAGTTGTATTATTTTCTTATTTTCTAGAAATTGTCTAAAACTGAGGTGAACGCAGACTTTTGAACGCCACTGTATATATATATATATACACACACACAGGGAGGTACTTAAAAACTTTTTAACCACTCACAGCGTTGAAAATGTTGAATCTCACTGTCGTAAGTAAAGATTAGGTCAGTTTAGGTCAAGCGGTAATTGTTACATACCAACGGAGCTTCAGTAGGAACTAGGAAGAGATTGAGTGGTTGCATGGATAGACGCAATCGAGGGGCAATCGAGGCGCAATTGAGGTCGCAATCGAGGTTATGAACGCTACTGGAACTAGCGACAAAATAAGACTGGACAGGAATAACACTGAATAGGGTCGACTGGAAAGAGGTCGAACTTGAGTTAAATCAAATGAAACTCGTCCAGTTTCCGTCTTAATTTCTTTCTTGCACTTTACATATATGGGAATACTGTATTGACGCTGGGCCAAGTAGCTGCATAATTTATTTAATTTTTCAACGAATGGTGAGTCCTTTTTTTTCTGACTAACTCCAAACTGTTTTAATCAAGCTTCAAAAAGACCCTGTTCATTAGAAGATAAGTTATTAACCAGACGATAATATTCAGTCTTGGTCGAGTTTGAAACCTTGTAGTAAAGAGTTGAAAGTCCTTAAATTGTGATAGAGAAAGTTCAGTTTATCTTATTTTATAAACAATACATACGAAACTGTAAGGAAAAATATTGACAAATTGTATAACCTACTTCCCAGTCTTCCTTTTTCTTCATCATTTTCTTCGAGGGCGAGACGAGGTTCTAGTCCTATTTGATTATTAATAATGTTTCGGGTTTAACGTTTTTCGTAACGTCTATAAGGTCATATAAAGGAGAGGGACCTACAGCTTCTTGTAAGATTAGAACCAGTATCCCACCCAGGGATCTGAAGTCCGAGCAAAAACTCCAACCGCAGGCCGTACTAATTAACAGTCTTTCATTCTACGTACTACTAGACTCTACCTTATATCGGGTCCTATATGAATAACCTATAACACGTAACATTTTTGCTAACAGATGTTCTTGTTTTTTGATTTCCAATGGGTGAAGTGCGTGTCCCTCGTCCTTCCTAAAGGTAGGAAATACTTTGGAATGAAATCCTCTTCAGATCAGACGAAAACCTGTCTTCTGATCAATCCTGTTTTCAATTTCGAAACTGATGCAACTTCTGATGGAGATTCAGGCATCAGTCTATTCGCTTTAGTGGTAAGTCATAGTGTGAAGCTTTATTAGTTAACAAAAATATCATTCTGGATGTTTTTCTAAACAGATTATATAAATTCTGGGTTTTTTCAAAGTTAGTCCAAGTTGGTATTTATGAACTTATTACAAATAATTACGTACTTAAAAGGGAATAAAACATATTAAATAAAATACAATAATTATTTACTGAAATAAGATACATAAGTTTTGGATCAACTCAGTGATTTTATTCACACCTGATGAAGATCATCCTAAAATTAACCGAAAGTTCTATTTTCACTTGATCGAAAAATTGATCGAAAGTTTGATCAATATACCTGAATTTCAATAAAATTTCCTTTTTAGTATTGTACCTTTCATTTCCATCTGATTCACGCAAAGGTATATAGTTAAATGTTGGTTAAGTGTTGGTTAACACCCTGTATAACCAAAAGAAGTATTATTCTCTGAAGGGTGAACGTGTTTAATAATTACGCTCTCGCGCCCCCTAACACACTTTCCTTGTTCGATTCGTGTACTTTTTAAATATTTTTGAACGACGGTCATTACTTAATTTCCTTTACGGTTCGCATAGGCGTTTATGTAACTCGATATACCAACGTGAGCTACCCATACTACTAACTAATTTTTCTCGGAGTGATTTTGTAATTTGGTTGACATTATTTTATCGAAATCAACTCAAAATCACGTTTCAATTTTCCGACTGAAAACTGTATTTAAACATAAAAAAAAATTAATGTTTTAGTTTTTGTCCTTTGAAATGTCAGTTTGACTTTAAAGAGTTTTTAAAACTTAAAAGTAAATCTTTATAAATCCTTCAGCCGTCCAGATCCGGACGGCGACCGCCATTGGTGACCTCTGTTCTAGAACAAAGAAAGGTATTTGAATACATGATGTATGCACTTAATTAATTGGTATTACGTTTCTAACATACACGAAGTAGATAAGTGCATTGTTATATAATAATAAGAATATTATTATTATTATTATTATTATTATTATTATTTTCCTCAGAGCTTCGATGATGGATTCAATAGTAAAGGTGAAACAATTGAAAAAATTCTAACAACAACAACATCAGACACGTTTACAACGGAAAGAGCTTCATCAATTGAAGAAACTGAAACAAGAAAAGAAAGTGAGACAACAAATGAAAATAAGCCAAAACAAGACACTGAAACGTCAGAAGAAGAAGAAGAAGAAACAAATGAAGGCGATAAATCATCCTCAATTGAAGACCAAAGACGTAAGAATGAAAGTAACTGGTAGATGTAACTTTCTAGCAACGTTCTATAATAATAAACTAACTTAACCTAACCTAACCAAACTTAATTTAACCAGAAATAATTTGTCGACTGAATAACGTTAGTTCGTAATTTTTAGCCAAATTTAAAAACGTACGAAAATGGATCCAATTTTAAAAATTAGCATTTTAAATAAGTCCTTTTTCCTTACATTGCCTAAAGGAACGAAATTACTAAGTTAGGTATTACTGCAAAGTTTAATCACATACTATAATTTCACAAAAGCAACAATATCTCAGTTTGTGGCATTGATGTTCCCCTACTCCCCTCGATAAATGCGTAGTTTCGTGGCCACCTACATTTTGGACACGTGACTGTCGGAAAATTGGTCACGTGGGAAAGAACTAACCAACCTAGAACGACCACCTAACCTAGTGTAGCCTAACCCTAACGTAAGTTTCACCCAAAGTGGCCCGACGTATGAAATGGGCAGATCACCAAAATCTGATGACCACGAAACTACATTTACATATTAGTGTTTTTTTAAAAAAACTTGGAGTTGATCTTACTCGTTCTCAATTACGTCAAAATTTATCACATACACATAGGCCTATATTTATTTTCTTTTAAAGATAATTTATCACATATACATAGGCCTATATAAGATAATGTCACAACGATGTTTGCACAAACATTATTTTTCTTTTTAATAGTCTGCCATCTTTACTTTGTGAACGATGTAGGCCTACACGCAAAATGCCTACGTACTTTTGCTTTTATTTTAGTTTGTGGAAAGGGGGGGGGGGGGCGAGGGCTTTGTTTGATACATCTTTTCTGGTTAAGATTTTTATAAACCTCTGTCACTAATGTTTCATTTACAGACACTGCTGATAGAAATCCCGAAAGGTGCGTGCAGGTTGGGGATCGATGTACCCGGAAAAAACAAAAGGAGCCGCATCCGGACACGTGCTCCAAATACCTTTTATGCGCGAATGATTATTTCATAGAAAAACTTTGCAAAAATAGAAAGCATTTTCATTCAAGAGACAAAAGAACCAAAAATTGTCGAAACAGGGGAAAAAAGAGGAAACGCTGCAGATGTAATCGTTAATGGGATAAAACTGTAAGAGCTACGTCGTGGCTATGTCGCTGCACCACTTCCCTTGAGAATTTTTTTCCGAAACTGCAGACTGAAAACTGTAAAGTTTCTAATTTAAAAAATAAATAAATTTTTTCTTCATAAAACCTCACTCTAACATATAATCCAATTTATTACTCCCGAAATGATTTTCTATTAAAGTCGATAGCAAAGACACCATCCTGGTCACAGATGTGTTCGCTTTCAGTTAGTTGGTTGTTCTTTAAAGGGAGAACTGGGTCAAGTCAAACGCATTACGAACAGCTGCTTGTCACTGCACTCGCCCTCCCCACTTCTCAGAATGGCTTGGGACAGTCTATGGCTGGGTTTGCTCTCAGTTATGTTGTCAAGTAACTTTCACAAATCTCGAGAAGACACGTTAGTACTACGCAGTTCATTTGGAATTACAAAACACTGTTATTTTTAAACAATATTAACCAACTAATATCCTTCATTTCTTTAAAATTTTCAGTAAATACGAGTACATACAATACTTTGAGGAGAAAACACTTCAGTATGTCGCTGAAGTTAAAATTCAGCAGTACACTTATACAGATTCAACTCCAAATAGTTTACTTTTTGCTCTTTCAATTAACATGTTAACGCTGATGTTTCTTTTAATAAACAACTTTGCGTTAAATTGTTTTTCATTTTTTTACGGTTACAAGAAACACGTGAAGTCTAATCCTTCTTTTTAAAACATGCTCACCCAACACCTTCACAATAATATAAGTTTCTCTACAATAGCAATTAAGGTCTCAAAGTTTATCCAAACTGCCACTTGACTTGCCATAGTGAATTTAATGACTTTAAGATGATTCAAATTCATTGTCTACTTTTCATCTGTTATTAGTTCGTTTGTGTATTTCAAATGAATTATTACTTCTTATTCATGATTTATATATTATAAATCATAACTACCTTAGAAATGATATTTTATCTTTAATTAATATCAAAGCCCAGTAAAGCCTACTGTAAAGCTTAAGGGCAAAATTAAATAAAATAAACAGTCCAAATTCACAATTAATTATTTTAGGTTAAAATTATTGTAACAACAAAAATTGTAAAATTGTAATATTTATTTTATAAATAAAGAAATATTCATTCATTCATTCTATTTATTCACTATATTTACCATTCACTATATTTATCAGCGAGTTTGCACGCTGCTGAATATAATGATGGTAAACTATATGTTTCTTAGGTACTAAATAAATAATAACAATTAATAATAATAATAATAATAATAATAGTAATAATAATAATAATAATAATAATAATAATTATTATTATTATTATTATTATTACTCTTATACCATCCATAACCAGAAAGGCCCAAAAAACATTCCTTCAAGGAAATTTTACGCGATAGTTCTCAGGTCATGAAAACACAAAATAATCTCAACAATTTATTTTCAAACAAGTTGCTGTATTTTCTTTAAATTATTCACTCATTATTAGGTTATTAGACTGATAAAAATTGTATCTGATTCATAAAACACTTTGAATCGAACACAAAAGAATACACCCGATGTGGTGTTCCTCAAGGTTTGATTTTGTCTCCCCTTTTCTTCTTGTGTTATATAAATAATTTCAGTGAGTGCCACAACGTAACTACAGTATTCACAATGGGGCTGAACAAACTAATCTGATATCTGAAGCAACGAAGATGCTTTTCAAAAAAATGAAGCGAACAAAAAACTTAATAATTCAATGATCGAAAATAGAGTTTATTTAAATTTGTCAAAGACTTCATGCATATATGATATATTCAAAGTTCATTTATATATATTATACATTTGCTTAGTTTCTATAACATTAAATATAGGAAATTTTGAGATTTGTAGGTTGAACATTTTTTAAACGTTAACATACATTTGAATGATAGATGAAGTCAAGAATTTATCATTATTTTGTCAACTGCTTTCTTCCATTTCAAATACATGATAAAAAGACTGACGAAAACGATATATAAACACTACTGATCATAAGTGTCAGGATACTTTCGAATTTAACGGAAACGTTATCGCAATAAGAGTAATATTGGGTAAAGAGAAAAATATTTTGAGGAAATATGTTTCCATACAAAAATAACATGTTACAAATTAAATTTGTAATAAACGAGACAATAGTATAACCAATATTTTGTAAATTTGCCAATCGCTTTAATAATGTCAGAATATCTGTTCGTCACCGAAGAAACACGTTTTTCTAAAGAAACTTTGTTTTTTGATGAGATTAACATCAGGGACTAGAGAGAAATAAAGGGGTGAACTACTGCGCAATCACGTGACGCCCTTTCATTGGAGGTGAGGTCCCCGTATTCCTGCGCGAGATGCGCAGTAGTAATTGGACCGACTGACGTCACGGGTCAACATCGCCGAAATACTTTTTCTGAATTTTAGGAAAAAATTACTTTTGTTATAATTTATTATTAATTAGAAAATTTTTATTTTTGCGCTTACAACAATCCTGAGTGGCCGAAATTAATCACTTAATCTATAACTGACCAATCTATGATAAAACAACCACCTAAACTCTAGTAATTGATTTCCGTGAATGATATATATATATGTATGCTGTGTATTTCAGATAGATGAAAACAGTTGACAAACGAAAAATAACACACACACACACACACACACACACACATATATATATATATATATATATATATATATATATATATATATTCAAGGTTCATTTATGTATTATAAGCAATAAAATATGATCTCCAAAAAATATATGTTAACAAGAATGTATGTCAATAAAATCCATAACATAACTTCACACACTTTTCCATTTTCTATAACAGTGATTTGAACATATGTGAAGTACTGCATTATCTAACCATTAATTGTAATGTATAAATAAATAGAATTATGTGAAGTGCTAAAACATAGAACATACAAGTCAAATATGTTTAAATTTTTATGGCTACTTAAGCTGAATGGTATAAGCAAGTTTATTATGTCTTCTCACACATTCATGACAATAAGAGTTTTGTCATGACACAACAAACATATAACAGCCAAGTGAATCATTCTAGCGCATTGACTAGCACATTTATTGTCAAATAAAGTCTAATTTTAGGTCTTTGAAATTTTTATAAAAATAATTTAACTATTTCATACCATGTGCCAATATATGTGAACGTTAATATGTTAATCCATATTTTAAGGTGTTTGTGTTAAAAACGCCTCCACAGAATCTTTGGTTATAGCCTACGTATTGCTATTCTGGTCAACGTTAAATTAATTACACGTTACAGAAATATGATAATAAAAACCCACTCTAATAGACAGAGTTTATTTCCACAACAGTTTCGATGCCCACTGGCATCCTCTTCGGGTGGATACAGAAAAACGTTTCATTCGTTTTTCTGTTCCACCCGAAGAGGATGCCAGTGGGCATCGAAACTGTTGTGGAAATAAACTCTGTCTATTAGAGTGGGTTTTTTTTATCATATTTTGACCTTCACGTAGAAAAGTGACTTTTTTTTACATTTGTTACAGAAATAATTTGCCGAATATTAAAAAAAACAAAAAACAACAATTCTGGTTAACAATTTTAAAATTTTGTTTTACAGTAGACTTTTTTCCGCATCCTTCCCTTTAACAACTGTAAACCTATAAATTTAAAAAAAGGTGTGCCCGTCTTATTACGATACAGTTGTATTTAATAACACTGAACAACAAATATTTACTTTTATTCTGTCTCAGCAACAAACAAAGCTGGTCTATATGAGGTCTACGCTGCTGATTCCGAAAATGTTATTCATTTTGGCGTATCACGCATAGTTTCCATGAAATCTTAAAAAAATAGTATACAATTATTGTACGGTAAACCCTCGTCCAACGCGTGTTTGTCCAGCGCGAATTTGCTTATACATGGAAAAATAAATGCGAACAATTATTTGCCGAAAGCGGAAAATTTGATTATACGGTCCGCTAAACACGCTCTAATACAATAGTACTGTATGCGTGCCAATGCGCGATCCAGTGTTTTCTCCTACACTCTCCAACACTCCCTCATCTCACTCCCTCTCGCGTCACTCCTCGCATCACCCTTTGTCTCAGTCCCGCTACCGCGTTAAGTTTAGTGAAGTTGTGTTGAATTGTTTTTGTCGGATTTTGCCGTTGTTTTGCTATTACCCTTAGACGCGCCGTTCTCGAGGAACCTAACCCCCGCGTTGGACGAGGGTTTACTGTATATTGTATATAATATGTAAAATATTGTATAGTGGATATAATTAATTAAATATTATACAAAATATTTAAAAATATTAACATCACACATACTATAAGAGTAGCAATACATACGACGTAATAAGACAAACATCACAGCACATTACAGAACAACACGCTGTATCACGCATAATTTAGTCACAAACCTGTACAGATGACTAAAATTTAAAATAATAAAATAAAAAAAAATAAAAATAATAATAACAAAAATAATAAAATAAATGAACAGCTTTTACTACAAAAATTGAATATTTTTTCCAAAACAAAAGAATTGAAATTTCTCAAAAACTATACGTGATAAGAAAATAATAAGACCATTTTCGTAATCAGCGTTAAAAACTCTATAATAATGACATAACACTTTTCCTGAGACAAAATCATTGTTGAACAGTGTAATATGTACTTTTCTGGTATTGTAACTGTAAACGTATGTGCGCTTTATACTACTTTTTCAGAATAATAAAGAAATTGAATTTAGATTAAATCACTGTTTCACAGAACGAATGTTTACGTTTAAATGTCATGAATTTCTTTTATACATTTTAAAAAATAAATAAATATACATCACCTTTAAATCTGTAAGATAATTTTCACTCGTGTAAGTAATAAAACTGTAATTGCGATAAAAGTACCTTAATGCTACAGTCATACTTGAACAATATCAACACTGTCATTTAACGTAAATTAAACCCCAAAATTCGCACATAACTTAAAAGGAATCGTCTCTTTTAATCATACAGTATCTTATTGTTCAAAGTAAAGGCTAAACTGGGGCCATAATGATACATATATAAGGTCAGTATTTTTAAGTTTTGTGGTTATTGGCATCTCACTGGGTTTAATGGTCTGAATGAAGGGGGATATACAGTAAGGAGAAGCAAGGAGTCTCGTGCCTCCCAAATTCTAGCCGAGCAAGCTTGAGCAATCTTCCCCGGGCGAAGTAGAGCGTGAGACGACAATCATTCCAACCTAGTTCTTAGGGGACGCACTCGCACGGACCAGTTAGAGAATATTCCCAGCCACAGTTATTTGTTTGTTTATTAAAAACAGTACCAGCTCCACATAGTTGTTCTTTGACGATGTTGTTATCGCACCTTAAGTACTTGGTGCAGTCGTTTGGGTAAAGGAAGTACTCTCCAGTGACATTACACGCATCTCCGACTGCTTTCGAGCAAGTTGGTAATCCTGTTTATAATGAAATACAGTCTACTTAAGTAATCGGTTTAATTCTTTAACATAAAGATAGAAATGAAGAAAAGGGGAAATATGAAGGAGTCCGTTGTTAGTATTTCTTTGGTTCTACCTTTGACCCGAATTACTATGCGCGGATGTTAATTTTTAAAAGCAGGGGCTATTTGATTCGTCTTAATGACCTACTTCGTAACTACAATACATATAAAGGGATAGCCAATCAAATAATTTTTCATTAACCATTTTAGTACAAATAGGACTGCAATGTCCCACATGACAAAAGTAATAATATATAAGTCGTAATAAAATGCAACTTTTCTATAAAGACTTCTACTGTACTGTATATATTTATAAAGATTTAATTTAGTTGTGGGAAAGGAAGCCAAAATGTGTGTGATGTTAGTGACTATTTACTAAATTATTTTATTTTAATTTCCAAAAAATCTTTGCCGGTATGATGGTTACACGTATTTCGATCGAAGTTCAAATAAAAGCGGTATTACAGTAAAAATCCTGAAGTTAATCAGTTTTAAACGGTGCCAATAGTTGAGTGAATTCATAGTGCACAGTGGTATCTCTTCTTAAGTAGTAAAAATCGTGGCATATGTCAAAAACAAAAAGTAAATAAAAATAAAGCGAATTAATCTATATAGCATTTTTTCCCGAGTGTTTTTTATGAAGGAAATTAGCTGCCCATCGCGAGGCTGAAATTCCTACAAGTACCCTCCAATTATCCCCCGAGGCCACAGTCGCGAGCACCATTCAGTGAGAAATATACAGCGTGCCACATCCCCCATCTCCTGAAGTAACGGAGAATACTTTCCCTCACTCAACTTGAGTCAATCCCCACCCAATACTTCCCATAATACCCTTTTGAGTCAATTTTGTGCACCTGCGGCTACCCTCTATCAGTAACATGGCAATGGTAAGTAAATTTCTGTAACTCTATGGTGTGTGTAACAATGCAACAGATGAGGCAAAGGCGATGAGGTGCGATCTCTGCCAGTTGCTTTTTGATTTCAGATGCCTAGAATGAGAAAGTGAAAAAAATCTCTTTCATAACAAACGCAAGGCAATTTAATGGGATAAAGTTTTCTGCGAAAACTGATGAAAATAAACTTTTTTATGTATTTAACGTAGAAAGAGACTATGAGGGGAAAGTAGAAGAGGAAAGTGTGAAGAAAGAACAGAAAAACAGAAGAAACGAAAGAAAAGTGAAGTAGAAATAAATCAAATACCGTCACACAGCGAGGTCAAAAACATACAGGCAACAGGTAGCATAAGACAACAGATAGTATAAGGCAACGATCGACATTAGCACAAATAACACAAATAGGAAAAGCCAAGCGTGCAATCAAGAAAACAGAATGAAACTGTCCCCCAATAAGGGGCAAAAACAAGGCTCTGAGTAAATATGGGGAAGGAATTATATGCAGATATTATGTAAAAGATAATTGCAGATATATGAGAGGACAATGTAGGACATATGAACATACCCCAATATGCAATTTCTTCTACAATAATGGTAATTGTAAATTCGAGACAGATGCAGATTCTACCACCCGGACATTTGTAGACTTACACAAAATACGGAACCAGCAAATACGGGAAAAAAATGCTACTATCAACATCTCCCGATGAACCCAAAGGACAAAGGACAAAGTTTAAAGGACAATAGGAATAACAATAGGAACACAAAAAGCGAACAAAATTTTCAACATCGCAGACACTAATGTCATACAACACATGCATTTGACACAGCTGAGAACCCCTGAGCCACGTATTTCGTTTACTCTCAAATCAAATATCCAAACGGAATTACCTGAATTTGAGCCAGGCCCAGTTCCAGTGTGCGTACTCGTGGTCACTTCATCAGGAGCCAATTGCTGCGACTGGAATAAAGTAAGATTGGTTGGTTAATAAAATGGTCGTTTTACAACGTCCTTCAACTTTCTCTCTTTTTAAAATAAAAAAGTAATGAGGATTATAAAGGGTTGCTCAAGCCCTGATGAGGGCAGGTTTCAGACACTTTGAAGACGTGAAAAGGTTGAATATTCTATTAAAAAAATTAGTGATGAAACAGTCAAATAGATTTAATTTCACATATCAGTTTTTCAATGCCATTACTGAATTTTCTAAGAAGAAAGTGCGACAAATTAAAAACTACTTTGTTTTTAATTATATCATGATTTTTTTACTTTTCTTTTAACCTTTCTGAAATACACTGAAAAGGTTGACAAAGTTTTACTGCTTTACAATTTGAGCTGTTAAGTGTGGTTTTATTTTTTTTTATTTAATAGTGATGTGGTTGTTTAATTTCCTTCGCAACATCTAAGGTCATCTGAAGGAGAGACTTACGGCTTTACGTGGGGTCCGAATCAGTTGCTGCTACATAATCTGAACCTAGAGGAACGCCTCCCCCCCCCATTCACCTACTACCTAGACCTAATGTCGCTTAACTTTGGTGATCGACGGGAAGCGGGGTTACGACATTAGGAACGACGTGACCCTTTTTCATTATTCTTACATGATTTTTAATTTTTTGGAATGTTAATTTCACTGTTTATCTCTGTTTATGTCTTCCTTCATTTTAGAAGGAAGACAGGTGTTGAGTGTTGTCATATTTAATGTATTTTGTTATACGTAATTTTATTGTACGTCCCTCACAGCAGTCACTTCATGATTCGCGTAGGACGGCTATGGAACACCTGACCTCTGATCTTTCTGCTCTCTGATTGGGCCAGAGAAAACCTTGTAGCTTTCAATGCCTCAAAAACTTGTCACACTCTTCCACACGACTATCCCCTTACCTTCAACAACACACAACTTAATCCTTCCTCTTCTCTTAACATTCTTGGCGTTTCCTTTTCTCGTGATCTTTCCTGGAAAGATTACATATATTCTCTTTCCAAAACAGCTTCTAAGAGGTTAGGTGTGCTGTACGGCCTCCGCGGTTTCTTCACCCCCACTCAGTTGCTATCTCTGCACAGGGGACTTGTTCACCCCTGTGTGGAGTATGCTTTTCATGTGTGGGGTGGCTCAACCTACACAACCGTACTTGACTGGGCGGAATCAAAGGCTTTTCGTCTCATCAATTCCCCGCTTCTTCTTACTCACTATCTTCAATCTCTCTCCCTTCGCCGCAATGTTGCCACACTCTCCCTTTACTATCGCTATTATAACGGACATTGCTCTTCTGAACTCTGTAACTGCGTGCCTCCTCCTTTAAGGAGAGCACGCAGCACCAGACTTTCTACACTTTCTCATTCCCTTTCTGTCGAACTATCTAACGCGAGGGTTAATCGGTATTTTCAGTCTTTCATCTACTCAACCAGTCAACTCTGGAACAATCTTCCTCAATCCATCTTTCCCCCTGTCTATGACCTCACATCTTTCAAACGCAGAGTGTCTAGGTATCTCGAAAACCCCCGGACCTTGATTTTGGCTCTCTTCTTCTTCTATGTGGGAGCCGCTTTTGCGGCCATTCGTCCTTGGCTCTCTTCTTCCTGTATAAAAAAAACACGTTTAGAACGTTTCATTTTTTATCTTAGGACTGACAGACTATCAGATACCTTTTTTTTAGTCTTCTATTCGTTTTGTTTTCTTAGTAGAAACCAATCTCTCTCTCTCTCTCTCTCTCTCTCTCTCTCTCTCTCTCTCTCTCTCTCTCTCTCTCTCTCTCTCTCTCTGTACATATTTGAATAAAATATAATATTGAGTAGAATATAACTTTATTTAACCTACCCTCATGATGTATACTCTGTTCATTTCGTCTGGATCGTTGAAGATATTTGTCGATGCATCGAACGAGGCAGTAGTGAAGTGGCAATCAACTCCTTCATTCAACTTCGTTGATGAGAAGTTAGTCATCTTTCTACTCGCCAAAATGGCGCACTGGAAAAAAATAAATTAGTTTCTAAAATCAGTCTTAGCGAGTGTTTACGAAATGTATAATTGCTGTCACGGAGTGTCTTTACAGTCAAATCTGAAAAACAGGAAGTGTGGGTGAGGTGTGGGGAGCACTTTCAAACCCCCCTGTCATAGTTTCGCCTTATTTTAATGGGATGGTAATGTTACCACCAACCTAAAAGACTTCTTGCGTTTGAGAGGATTTGAATATAAGAGTATTGGCTAATGCGTATCAGGTGTACAATTTCGGGAATGTTCGCTGAATAAACAAAAATTTTGGAGCTTATCTGATTTTTTTTTTTTTTTTGCAGGTGTACACTTTCTCCTCAACTATAATTTTAATTCTGATTTGAATACAATTCTTGTTGGACACTTTCAGTTACACTTTTGTTTAAGAAAAATTGTCTTCCTCAAGTCAAAGAATTAAATCACGGATCATTTTAAAAAAAATGCATTTCTGTCACTTTACTTTGTCACTCTCCAATATCCTTAAAGATATTCGAAAAGAAACAGAAACCATTATCATATGTAGCGTATAATACAGTTACAGTATATTACATATACTTGTAATAATTAGTGCCACGCAAAAGTTTTCATACCCTTACGTTCAATAACTTGTAGAAGCTCCTCGGGTTTGTATATAGCTGCAAGAAATCGTTTTCTTTAGGTTTTAATCAACGTTTGCACCTGTTAATTAGGATCTTTGACCGTTCTTCTAAACAATATTTTTCTAATTACTTCAAGTTTGGAGGTTTTTGTTTCTAAACACCTTTTTTTTGAAGGTTTCGCCAGAGATATTTTATTGGATTGAGATTCGGTCTTTGCGCAGACTAATACAAAACATTTGTTTTTCTAGCTTCAGCTACTTTTCCGTAAATCTCTAGTGCCAGAAAAGGAGACAACAACTCCAAAGTATAATTGACAAGCCATCGTACTTTATGGTCAGAATCGTACACTTTCTGTTGAAGGCTTCACTCTACTTTCACCAAATATATGGCGTCGTTTTGTTCTTTTTTTTCCAAACCAGTTTTTTACTTCGTCTCATCATTTCATAATATCTGTTCTCAGTAATTTTGTAGCTCATTAAGATTATCAATTATCAAATTTTTTATGATTATCCATTAACAAAGTTTTTGATAATTATCAATTATCAAAATCAATTATCAATTATGAAAGTTTTTCTTTTCTTTATCCGCTTTTTACACTTCAACACTCTCGTCTTTTCACAAAACTCATCCCAAGTTTCATGAACATAAGTTAGTTTATTGATTTTTAATTTTCTAGTGTGACATAATTAATTAGACGCAAGTTCTCCAATGCCAACCAGTTACCATGGAAACCAATATACTCGTATACGTCTTGAAGGAAGCCGTTTATATGGAAGTGCATTTTAACCCGTTTGTGCCCAGAGGTCTTTTCCGAGACAGAATAAAATCGTCTGGCGTTAGCCAGAAAAAAATCAGTAAAGTGGCGCTGAGCACTAATGAATTAAGAAATAATAGTAAACTGAAACCTCTTTGTGTTGCTGCTTCAAGAATGGCTCGTTTCGGAGTGTTCTATCATCTAGACCAGCGTCATTCGAAGTGCAACGAATCGTTCCGACTGAGATATGATGTTCTAATGATGCTAGTTCCCGTTAAATACTTGGAACGATTGATCTGCGATTATTGTTGACGTCACGGGTGATTTTTCGGATGTCTTTGTCGGGATTGTCATTTTTCCTTTTACAGGCAGAGTTGTGATGAGGCCCATCCTCATACATTTCTTTATTATTGAAACAACTGTCAAAATGGAAATATTATTTTTTTTAATTTTCTTACAACCTTCACCCTTTCCAGTCAGATGGGAAACAACACTCTTTATTTGAAGGTCTTTTCACAAATATTTAGTTTTTCCGATATCCTTTTAAACCTCGAGTTTTCTTCTTAGTGTTGACACAAAATTATTACAAATTAGAATTGGAACTTTAGGAGCTTTACAAGTTTCTTTTACAAGTTAAGTAAGTATATGAGGTAGGAATAATTTTCCAACTACAGTTGACATGATTTCGAATGATTTTAAAGAATTACTCGTATTATTATAGGTAGAATAACGTATGCTTGTTTCATTATTTTACATTCCTTACCGTATTTATGACTTTATATATTTAAGTGTAGTACGTATAAAGTCATATAAGGTATTGTAGGTACCAGTAGTATGACCGCAAAATGGGAGAGTGCAATGCAATTGCAAATGTTGCAAGAGTACCAACCCCCCCCCTTTGTTGCAAGGCATCCCATAGTGCCAACCCCACCCCATCACCCTTTTGTTGCAAGGCATCCCACAGTGCCACCTCCACCCCTTTGTTGCAAGGTACCCACAGTGTCAACCCCCCTTCCCCTTGTTGCAAGGCACCCCTAAATGGGAGAGGGGGAATGTTGCAAGAGCAACAAGGGGTTATACAACTTGGAGGCGGAGTTATCCCCCAAGTTGCAATGAACCCCGCTGGGGGAGAAGGTGGGACGGCCTCACCCCCCCCCCCCCCCAAAGGGGCATACCTAACCTAAGAGAGAGGAGAGGTGTTCGCTTGACAGGAGCCAAGCGCATAGTAAAACTTCAGCCGAGCGGCTGTTGCCTTATATGGCCCCTAATCAGCCAGTCGGCTTAATCAGCCAGTGCCTCCAGGCATCATCAGCCAGTGGGCTTAATCAGCCAGTACCTCCAGGCATCATCAGCCAGTGGGCTTAATCAGCCAGTGCCTCCAGGCATCATCAGCCAGTTGGCACAGTGTATAGTTCGTTCGGCACGTACACGCCCGTCTATACGCCCATTACGTTTATATGCGTCGGGCGACCGTGTTAAACTCTAAGTCTAAGGTGGAGTGGAGGCGGGCTCGAGACCCGGCGCGTCCTTCCGCGGTTGCTAGCCAGGGTGCCCTAATGATCCGTGTTAAAACGTAGGTCTAAGGTGGAGTGTAAACATCCTTCCACGGTTCATAGGGGCAGGATCCCGTTATTGCAACACTCGATCATGTTGTTTATCTGTTGTTTACTTTCCTCTCTCTCTCTCTCATATATATATATATATATATATATATATATATATATATATATATATATACTTCCCCGTTTAAAAGTAGGTCTAAGGTGGAGTGTAAAGCTTGATCTTCACCAGAATGAACAATTCGGACGGAAAGTAAAGGCGAACCTATATATGTACATTTCCGGAAAAAAGTTCCTCTAAAAATTCGTGTCAACATCTTTCCACGTTTCTCTCTCTCATATATATATATGATGTAGTGGTTAGCGTCGCTGACTACGAAGCCATCGGACCCGGGTTCGAGACCCGACGGCAGCCGGCGCGCAGCAAAACCAAGCTGTTCATCTTTCCACACAATAAAGAAAGTGGTTGGTAGATAAATGGGTACCCTAGGTGGCCTAGTGGTTAAGACGCTGGGCTGCTGATGGGGCGTGGTTCTGATTCCATGTTAAACTGTAGGTCTAAGGTGGAGTGAAAAGCTTGACCTTCGTCAAAATGAACAATTCGGGCGGAAGCTAACCAAAGGCTATATATATATATACTTCCCCGTTTAAAAGTAGGTCTAAGGTGGAGTGTAAAGCTTGATCTTCACCAGATGAACAATTCGGGCAGAAAGCAAAGGCGAGCGTATATATGTAAATTTCCTGAAAAAGTTCATCTAAAATTCGTGTAAACATCTTTCCACGTTTCTCTCTCATATATATATATATATATATATATATATATATATATATATACACACTTTCCCGTTTAAAAATAGGTCTAAGGTGGAGTGTAAAGCTTGATCTTCACCAGAATGAACAATCGGGTGGAAAGCAAAGGCGAGCCTATATATGTACAATTCCGAAAAAAGTTCATCTAAAAATTCGTGTAAATATCTTTCCACGGTTGGTAGGAGTACCCAGAGCGCCCTAGCAAGGATCTCTCTCTCTCTCTCATATATATATTATATATATATTTCCCAGTCTAAAAGTAGGTCTAAGGTGGAGTGTAAAGCTTGACCTTCGCCAGAATGGACAATTCGGGAGGAAACCAAAGAAAAAGTTCATCTAAAAATTCTGAAAATTAGTAAAAGAAATGTACACAAAATTTATAATCACATCAAATTGTATTAATTAACTCAGCCTCTATCAATTCTGATAATTATTCTTTTAAATTATTTTATATCAATGTAAAACCCTTTAATTCCTTCATATATATATATATATATATATATATATATATATATATATATATCAACGTAAAGAACGACGCTTGTATAGGAGACATTCCGCGCAAGATGAGGAGGGAGAACGAACAAATGAAAAAATGAGGTAACCACCCGGGAATCGAACCCGGGATCTTCCGATTCCCGGTCAGATATGATAACCACTACACCATGGTCCTCACTCGACCAGAAGTCGTAATTCTCCTACATACGCGCAGAAACCAATGCCCCGAGGGGGGCACCTCCCGCATGCCGCACCTATATATACATTTCAACTGCAAAGAACACGCAGTATAATTAACGTAAAGAACGACGCTTGTATAGGAGACATTCCGCGCAAGATGAGGAGGGAGAACGAACAAATGAAAAAAATGGGGTAACCACCCGGGAATCGAACCCTGGATCTTCCGATTGCCGGTCAGATATGATAACCACTACACCATAGTCCTCACTCGATCAGAAGTCGTAATTCTCCTACATACGCGCAGAAACCAATGCCCCGAGGGGGGCACCTCCCGCATGTAGTGGTTATCATATCTGACCGGCAATCGGAAGATCCCGGGTTCGATTCCCGGGTGGTTACCTCATTTTTCATTTGTTCGTTCTCTCTTCTCATCTTGCGCGGAATGTTCTCCTATACAAGCGTCGTTCTTTACGATATATATATATATATGGTGGAGATTTAATAATATTTTTCTCGATAATTCAGCACGCTGTAGGATTTTTAAATTACCAAAACTTTTAAGAATTATCTGCATTTAAATTCGTGGCATTTCTCTTGTTGTAGCTTTTTATTTTTACTTAACCTTTTAGGACCGATGTGGAACTCGTTCGTGTTATAGCTACTTTTGATGAAAGGGGAATAAATGATATGGATGCTTCTCCGCACAGCCAAACCAGTGACCTGAATACAGAAGTCGAGGTATTGTCTCACATCCGGTCAAGCGAGTGTCAGATTATCGAGGAACTAATGTAAGTATTTTTGAGGTTAAGAACAAAACACATTGTGTTTTCATTTATTAAATGGCAGAAAACATGTACAAAGCGGAACCAGTGTCGGTTAAATAAGTTTTAATGGCTACATTTTACAGTTACAAATGTATATACAACTTTACACAATATAGATATACACCTTTACACATTACAGCTGGTGCTAACCTATGGGAACTTTTTTTTTATCTGTCTGCATACACTTTTATCGTTCATCTCTGTGTCGCACAAATCGAATAATTTAAAAAAATTATAAATCCCTTCCCACGTGACGTGCATGAGAAATGAAATGCAATACATCCCGCACGTTTCAGTATAATATTGTAATGATTGTAATGATTTAATGATTGTAATGATTTGTAATGAGTGTAATGATTGTAATGATTTACAATAAATTTAATAAATGGCACCGAGAGAAATGGTTGTAATGAACATTGTTAATATAGCAGTTTTAGAAGTATTTCGAATTAAACTTTTTAATATAGTTTTTTATATAGTCGTTTTGGAAAGATAAATTTAGGATGTCTGTTAAATGTAACTTCTCAGAGAATGTAACGGTTTTTATATTTTCTTGTGGGTGTTTCCGTTGGGAATGGGGGTTGGGAGTGGGGGAATTGGGGGAAGAGTGGGGGAAAAACCCTCTACAAGGGTGCCATAAGATCCTATATACGGGGAGTTGAATTCTAGATTTTGTTCAGTTAGGATCACAGGTTTTTGGGGCTCTCAAAATTTTGTAAGTATAGTTTGTCAGTCTAGTGTAAATCGCAAATTACCAGATTCTCTCTCTCTCGGTGCTGTCTTATGTACTAACTTTCGGCCTTGCCCTAAACGCCTGTAAATTTAAATTAATTTAGTTATTTTAATAAACAATAAAATAAGCCTACCGGTACGTTCTTTCGTCAATCCTTAAGGTTGTGTCGGTGGAAAAGTCGACTGTTATAGCTGGACAGATACTTAATTACCTGTTGCACTCTTAATATACCGGCCAAATAGGGCCTTTAATAAACAAATCACTACAATATCCTTGAAAACGATATGGGTTCCAAACAATCTCAGGTACATGTAATTGCGCGATAAACTGTACAATTACCGAATCATTCCAGGGCTGAAATCCGAGTGAAACAAAATAGTACATTGTTTCCCTATTTTTAAAATAGATTGCAAACCAATGAATCCCCTCACCCCCCACAATGTCGGTGTTAACGATAATCCCGTACCAGTTACTCGTACTTGGCAGCTTCAATATTTCATTCTTCGCAAACACACCGATAAATTTTGAGCGTGTAAAACGGTCACTTTTCATTACTCTCTGGAGTGTATTCGCGTCCATTTTAAAAGTCTGTGATTACGTTCCTGAAACGATCAACTTCTATTAGTGCCTGTGATTCGAGGTACACGAGTACACTTATAGGCACGTCTATAGGTTTGGCAAATTCCAAGCTGACTGAGATATTCCCACTCTGCTGTGGACTTAAATGCGTATTTGAGTCCAGCAGACAAGTCAGGCGTAATATCAAATGAATAAATGTTAAGTTCTTCGAAAATTCTTTCTGCGTTACACCAAATCCAAGTTCGTCACAGGCGCCTGTATTATGAGCCAGACTACTATATGCTCTCTCGCAGAGCGGGAACACAGCGTCTGATGAGTAGTCTGTAATCATGGTCCCTCCCAAAGCGATGCCAGTTACATATAGAGTAATATTTTTAAGGCTGAAATTCTCGAATCTAAAGGCACTCTTTTTATATTTTCCATTCGTCGAGGCGTGGTCCAACCCGGCGGGAACCGTGTATAGTTTGATCTGTACCCTGTTAACTGGGTATTTTACTGTGGCGTGTATTAAGTCTTTCTCAATTTCTATTTGTTTTGGGGAACTTAATTTCACTCAGCGTATACGCAAATACGTCTCCATGATGTGAATCACAACGGGTTTCGCGCCCTCTTCTTGATCAGACCCCAGATTTATGCAGAATCGTGCGGGTAAGCTTCAACTTCATATCCACCCCATTCATAAGCAACTTCTCCTGGAATGTGAAGTCTGCATGCAGGCGTCCAAAACATTCATATATCTTTTTTTTAGAATTTTTAAATTTATCCTTTATTCCATTTTCATCTTCAGTGTGGTAATACCCCTCGGCGGTTAAAAAGGTTTGAAAAGTTGAGGACATTTTCCAGATAGACTCGTAGGTGGTAGTACCCCGTTCTTGCCGAGATGTTAACCTGGTTTAAATACACTTCACACTGGCTGAATATGGGGAGTAAAAAGTTGGTTTCAGGGTAGGCAGAGTAACTATCATCGCAGTCCGTTCCATCAGAATGGGCTATACGGAGTTTAGCGTACATGTGCATACAGCTCGTGTCAAAAAAGTAAGGGCCTGAGCTGGGTATCACGAATTCTATCTGGGCACTGGGCGAACTAATTGTGTTTAATGGGTTAATTGTAATAAAGTCGCTATACTCAATATAAACTTGAGCGGGGGGGCATATCAAAGAGGGACAGTTCCGATTTACAGCATTGTGAACTACACGGATGGATGAAATGCGCCATGACGAGTCAGAAATAGTGCCACCTTCCTCGACAAGTATTAGTCAACCTATGATTCGTGAGAGTAGTGTCCTCAGCTTATATCAGTTAAAAAAATGATCAGCCATAGGTTTCATACGCTTAGAACACTTCTTTTTTTATTTCCTTTTACGTTTAGCGCCACGTGATGGTAACCCCTTCTTTCTAGCAGATCTCTTCTTTCCGCCACCACGCATTTTTCTCTTTGCATCTTTGATGATTTCGTCCCGTGTACGTTTTAAATGTTTTTTTCAGAGCTTCTTTAGGCTTAGTTCCACCCATTATGTCTTCTGCCTCGTTAAAACCTGTTTTTAACGCCTTCCGCCCTAGGTACCTGGTACCCCTCTTCAACAGTGGGACAGCGGTGCGTAGTATGGATGAAAAAATGGATCCAAGTCCACTCCCACGCTGGTATCTCACCCCTCGGTAGACTGTGAATGGTCTTCGAGTCATTATAAACGACGAAAGTGTAGTTTCACCCATTCTTTTAAGCCTACTTTTACGGGGTTCTAGAGCCGTGTCTGGAGTCTTTGAACTTTGCAATGAAGCATACACCTCGTGCGGAATCACAACCACCTTCTTCATTATAGTAATCTAGTCAGTAAAGGACCCAAAACTGAAAATAAGATGGGTAGGAATGATCCTCCTTTTTGTGCAATAATGCGCTTTTTCTTACCCACAGTTTGACTTTTATGAGCGAGCGCTCGTATTATGTTCTTGTAACGACGTAAGCGACCCTTCTGAGAGGGTTGCATTGGCACATTACATTTTATAACATTAAGACAGATTTCACAGATACATTTTAAAAAGTCGGAGTCGAAGGGGTGAAGGTCACAAAGCAAATATCCATAACGCTGGTTTGTAGCCTCTTTATAAACCTCCAAAAACTCCTTACACTGATTCGGGAACATTTGATTGGCTAATACCCCAGTTTGTGATACATCTCTACGTTGCGCGAATAAGACTAGATATTGTGTATTTAGCGACACATCGCGCATGTATCTATTTTTGAAAAAATAATTCTGATTGATGAAAAACACGCTTATATGAAGATGGTGGGAGAATACTGTAAATGTCTCGGCAAACGTTTTATCCATCTCCAACATGAGATCGTCAATTACAATGACTGTATGTTCATTTCTCTTTAACGAATTAACGTCATATACACCTTTGTGGAACAAAATATCATCTTGGTACGCGTTGAACACTGATTGATACGTCGAATAACACCATATAACTTTATGCACAAATTTTGAGAACATCTCTCCCTTTTCTTTAATGATTTTAAGCATAAACACAGTTTTACCACATCCTGTAGAGCCAAATATAATACATGTGGATGGGCTCGTGAACCTGAATTTTTCTACAGAATCCACTTCTAACACGTCACACTCCTAAGCGGGTCATTTACAAAATATAATAAATATTTAAGTGATGACCCTTATATTCTACAGTCTTGCTTTTCGCTTCTCCCACAGAATCGTGAATGACGATGAGGTACAACACCCCATCATCGATATTACAGATGACCCCGTTGACTGTGCAGCTACAGAATCCATCCCCGCTGAAGAATCCTCACCAGCGATACCTGTAGCACGCGCCAGTTCAAAGCGGAGGCACGATGAAGAACCCACCACGTCAGGTATAAAGCGCACCAGGATTGCGCCGGTTGTTAGACCACCAGTAACAGAGCCCCAACCTTCTACGTCTTACGACGCAACTCCCACAATAGTACCTTCCTCAAATATACCCCCTTATTCAATTCCGGGTACATCCTCCACAGCAGCTTCTCATTCTGTTGGGGATGGCATAACATTCGAGTTGGTGCGCGCCGCTACCCCCACCCCAGCCTTGACTAGAAATCGGTATATAGTCAGGGTTGATCCTAGGTCCATGTATAGCAATGGTGTTGAACACGGACAACGGCGTATAGTTGAACGTATTGTAGAGTTTGCCCTTCAGAACCGCGACGAACGTGAAGTCAGGACGAGGCTGTCCTTCGGATTCGGGTCAGATGACGGAGATGTATGATAGATGATTTTCGGGTAGCAATACCGTTCAAACGTTTGGTAGCTGAAGATATAGAGTATATAGAGTAACCGCGAGGAGTTGCCTCCAAGTCGCATAACCCCTTGTTACCCTTGCAACATTCCCCCCTCCCCCATTTAGGGGGTGCCTTGCAACAAGGGGAAGGGGGGTTGGCACTATGGGTGCCTTGCAACAAAGGGGGTGGGGGTTGGCACTATGGGGTGCCTTGCAACGAAGAGGGTGGGGATTGACACTCTTGCAACATTTGCAATTGCATTGCACTCTCCCATTTTGCGGTCATACTACTGGTACCCTTGGTAATGAATGTTCTTCCAAAGTGATGGATCGGCGTTTCCCTTTACTCGACACTTTAAATTAATCAGTTATCCAGAAAGGTTTTATCTCAAAAAGTATTAGTGACACGCGTGACTGAGTAGCTAATGCATTCAATATTAATTAATGTATTTTAATGTTCATGTGATAAGGTCACGGCAAAATGATTTCTTTTCCAAATGGCTGACCTTGAAGTGTTATTTTACTAGTATTATTAGTGTTTAAATAAGTATACGGGTATTTTTATACATTTTCTTTAATGTACCGACGTTTTAGATAATTAGGATACATTAAGCAGAACTAGCGTATAATCACAAAGTCACGACAAAAAATCTGAGAAACTGCTGCAAAAGGCATGAGATCATGCTTACCTCTACAATCGTGACGTCATTTACCAAAGCCAATAGCCGATACCTATACCCTTACAACCTGATTATGCGTCAATGTGTTCGTCTTGTATTCAAGAGAATTGCTGGTGAACCCTCCCAGATGTTGTAGGTTTAGATATGCAAGACTTTTCAGATAAATTAAAACCTTCAAATTCTTAAAATCAATTCTTTGCTTTCGATACAAGTGCGCTGCACGCTTTCTCTCGTCACTTACCGACGTTTGCCAAGAAATTTAACCATTCGAGATACAGTTTATTTAACCCTTTGATGACCAAATGAGACTTACAGATCTACTGGAAATAATATAATTTGTATTACAGTACAACGTTTGTGCAACTGCTTCTATTTGTTTATATAGATGTCGTTTAGTTTTCGGAAAAGGAACCCAAAGTGTGTGGCATTTAATTGACTAGTTACCGAAATATTTGGTTTTGAACGACAATATATCTTATACTTTTTGGTTTAAAGAAATATATACTCCGAAATATTTGGTTTTGAACGACAATATATCTTATACTTTTTGGTTTAAAGAAATATATACTATGAAGGAAAGGGTGGATCACCTGAAGATCAGGGCCCCCAGCCTTCTTTAGTTAGCTTTATAAGGCTAACTAACGAAAATATCACGACCTAACCTAACCAATCGTTAGGTCAACTGTACGCCCTTGACGAATGGTTAGGTTAGGTCGTGATATTTTCGTTAGCTAGCCTTATAAAGCTAATTAAAGAAGGCTGGGGGCCGTAATCTTCAAGTGACCCAAAAGGGTTAATACAGGGGTTAGTTTGAACTCATTACAACATTCTTAATTTTTGCTATATTATACTATCTATAATTTGAAACTAAACTAAACCCATATTGCTGAAACATGTTCCGAAGAGTACAAAAAGAAAATGTAGCAAGCTCGAGAGAAAAATCAGAACATTATTTGGGCAACAGTAACAAAGGACCCAGAAAAAAATAAGTGAACAGCTTAAGGAGCAATTTAACTCTGTCTTCACTGATGGCATATTTGCTTACTGTATTTGTTGACACCACACTTAAATTTCTCTAGCCATGTCTACGAGCCGGCTTAAAGACAACTTAAAATCTTAAAACTCCATTTTTGTTAGATTTTGACGAATCTAAAAAGGTTGACTTCAGAAGTTAAGATTTAACTAAATTTCAATAATTTTTTAACGAGGCGAAAAACGGCTGCATGAAGAGCACCCACGAAAGCTAAACTGTTTGCAACCTGTTTGCCCAGACTGGGCAGACTGGTAAATATATTTTTTTATTAATATTATTATTTCTATTATTATTACCATATATTGGGGCGTATAAGTCAGTATTTTAAGCTTAAAATTATGCCCCTAAAGTAGGGAGTCGACTTATAGTCAGTCTAAAAAATTAACCTTCCACTTTCCATTTTAGCTTGTAATTAAAGACAGGTCTACCTGTCATATGTCCTCAGTCCTGCATTAGCTCGCTTTTGGTCAACATCTGAATTGGATCCATATGACGAAGCACTCGCAAATGTATCTCAGGATGTATATAATGAACTTATGATGTCAGATGATGATTATGATTATTATGAAGGATTTGATAACTAATTTTTATAAGGTTTTGGCAAAGTTTTACTTTTTATGTTGGCAAATTGGTGGTCGACTTAAACACCCAGAATAGGCTAAAATCTAAATCTGAAATTGAAAGTTATGGGATCGACTAATCTGGACCGTAGACTTATACACCCCAATATACGGTATTCAAACAGGTGGGCCAAGGGCGTGTACCCGCAAAAATGTTCCCTTCGTAAGAAAGAGAGAGCCAAAATCAGTCTCCGCGGATCACAATGCATTTTATTTTTTATTGATTTTGAAAAGATTGTGTAATGTGTTAAATGCATGTAGGTGTAGCGAAGAATAGAGGGAGAAGTGTGTGTTTAAGAGTATGCTGACCTGTTCACAACGTAGATGAGACACTGTAAAAGATCAGTTAAAGAGGACAGTGACAGGAGAAACAGGAGTTCCACCACTCACTGTCTCCTACCTAACGTTTCTCATGAAGTATCATACTTCCCTGGTCGATTGTTGTCTACAATCTTCTCCTTATCTCCTCACAATCTCTCTCCTAATACACACACACACACACACACACACACACACACACACACACACACACCAGATCTTCCCGATTTTAAACATCTATTATGAAAAAACTAACAAAGCTACAGCGAAAAGCAAGATATACAAATAAAGAAGAACTCAAAAAGTTTTATTTACAAGCTATTGAAGTTCAATATGAGCTCCTTCTGTGGCTCCTTTTGAGGTTACAATATTCCTGGCTGAGCAATTGTCTGATCGTTGGATCGGGCGTGGGGGGCCCATTCCTTGGCCAGCTCGTTCGCCCGAGCTAACCTCACTTGACTTCTCCCTCTGGGCTATGTCAAAAATAAAGTTTTTGTTCCACCAATGTCAACAACTTTGGAACATTTGAAGGAAAGGATACGTGAGGCTGTTAGAAAAGTTCAGTATGATATGCTGCAAAATGTATGGAGGGAAACAGAATATCGTTTTGATGTCTGCAGAGCCACATAATGAGCTCATATTAAATTTCAATAGCTTGTAAATAAAACTTTTTCAGGTCTTTATTCGTATATCTTGCTTTTCGCTGTAGCTTTGTTAGTTTTTTCATAATAAATGTTTAAAATCGGAAAGATTATTTGTAATTACCCGGTATATTTAATACAGTTTCACACTCTTTAACTTACTTCAGTAACGGAGAACATCCTTGACGTACTCACAATGAACTCCTTCGGAATAGCTTTGTATCCTTCGAGGGCATAAAACTTCTGGGTATTCCGGGTCTCTCCGATGCAAACGCTTCTTAATGCAAGACTCGCAAACAGTGTAATTGTTGGTAGAGACATTTTCATTTCAGATTTACACTTTTTTTCTGGTTAATAGTTGAAAGAAAGAGATCAAATTGGTTGGTATCATCCCACTCAATTTCATTCCGGCCCAAGAGTGGGAAAGCCGAGAATGAGAAGCTCAAACGAGGTATTTTGAAATAGGTTTAGTCCCAATTCATACAATTCTTTTCTCATCCACGGCTTTGGTCCAGGTTAGGTTAGGTTAAGCTAATGTTGGGTTAGGGTAGGTTTTATTGAATTAGGTTAGAAAATATTAACAATTCCCATTTGGCGCTTTTACCGTGATTGGGAATGGAGTGAATTTGTTTCTCAAATAAAGAAACACTTTTCTCAAACGTGGACTTTTCACTTTGTTCATTTTCATTTGCAGACCACGGATGGGAATGAGAATGGGAATGAAATTGAGTCCTGAATGTAGAGTGTGTTTGGTTAGGGTTGGGACTGGGACCGTTTTCGTTTAAGAACCAGAAATCCGAAAGTGGGAATCTCAAAGGCCACATTCTTATATTGATCCATTTTCACTTTTAGATTATCGCTAGAAAATACCCAAATACCCTGGTATTGCGTTGCAGTCTCCTTTCTACCAATCCCAAACTCAAAAACTCTTTTCTCAAATTTGGAATTCCCATTTCGAACATTCCTACTTTCGGGATATGAATGGGAATGGGAATGCGCCAAGTAGGAATTAATCACGTACTAACACGAAGTAAGGATTCTCCAAATTTATCGGAAGTAAAATGATAAATTTGAAATTTAATGATTTCGATATTTTTGAGAAAAAATAAGGGGTTATTCTCATTCACCGTCATTTCCATTCGATTCTGCGATCATGAATGGGAAGGTAAGAAAGTGAGAATCTCAAACAAGCATTTTCAAATCGGTTTATTCCCAATTCATAGCATTTTCATTCTCATCCACGGCCTTTTCCACTTTGGTCCAGGTTAGGTTAGGATTGGTTAGGATACGATAAGTTAGGTTGTGATTGGTTAGGCTAACGTTAGAATACGTTCTGATTGGTTAAGATAAGTTAGATTAGGAAACATTAAACAGTGCCAATCAGCGCCGTTTTTAGCGATAAAAATATTGTTTCCCAAATCAAGACACGCTTTTTCTCAAATGTGAATTTTTTCACTTTTATACATTCTCACTTGGGGACTACGAATGCAAATGGGAGTGCCATTGAGTAGGCAGCAATCGAAATAAGTTCATGGATAATGGGAAAACCGATTGGAAACGTGAGCACTGTGCCCTCCGTACTTAGTATTCTCTTAATTAAAATGAATGATGATTGTAATCAGCAAAGACAAAAATTGGTGAGAGAACCAAAACAAAGAAAATTAGGGTCATCTTTATGTGGTGCTAAACATAATATTGTATGAATTATTTTTTTCTATCGCATTTTGGAAAGAGCTGCTTAGTTTTATTGTTGTATATACAGGGCGTCCCAAAAAAATGTATACACACTTTAAATACTTATAAAGGCAGTGTTTATTAAAATACATTTCATTTTCAAAATGTAATAGAATCTACAGACATTATTTAATTGTTTTGTCAACGCCTGTTTTCAAAACTGACGTCCGTTCTGGTCCAGGCACTGCTGATAACGCGAAGCAATGGAATCGCAAACATCACGAAACATTTCGTTTGGTATTTGTGTGCATTCTCGTTCAATGGCTGCTCTCAATTCAGCGACTGTTGCAGGTTTTATAGCGTAGACTTTGTCTTTTAAGTATCCCCATAAAAAAAGTCTAGTGGTGTGAGGTCTGGTGAACGCGGAGGGTATTCTACGAAACCCCTTCGTCCAATCCACATCCACATCGTGCCAAGTACCACTCGCAATACTCCACTCTTCGGTCTGGATCATCATCATCATCTTCATTAATAGCATGGACTAATCTTGGAATGTAACTTTTCCATTGACAGCGCTTCAAAATGCGTTGGACAGACGATTCTGAAATTCCTACCTCACGACTCGCTTGCCGCACAGATTTTCTTGGACTTTGGTGATACGTTTCCAGTACTCTTTCTTGCTTTGTGGGCTTGTCGATGTCCGTGGTCTTCCGGAACGCTTCTTGTGGACATTCTGAATAGTTCCATCGGCTTCAAACTTATCTCTAATTCGAGTGATGGTAAGTCGCGTTGGTGGATCTGTTGAAACTCCCTCCTAAACTGTCTTTGCACTTCAACTGCGTTTTCACACTTCCAGTAGCATTTTAGAATGAATTTCCTTTGTTCAAAGCTTAGTCTGACTGCCATTATTAATTCTAATGGGTTTAACTTGGAAAGAAAGAAACATCAATTGAGCTATCAGCTGTTAAAGTGTGTATACATTTTTTGGGACGCCCTGTATATATATATATATATATATATATATATATATATATATATATTATATATATATATATATATATATATATATATATCCTATATTATTTTTTCCGCACGACCATAATGATAAAAGCCGATTCCATGTGTTTATGTTCGTGTATTTCAACACCTCATCGGGGAACGATGAAATTCAACTGAAATACACGAAAGCATTCGGAATCACCATTTTTCCTTGTGTGCATTGGCTTCATATATTTCACGTGTCTAACTTCGAAATTTATCGTATATAAAAAGCTTTTTAAAACGTTATGAATGAACAATCATTAGACGATGCATCACACTGAAACTGACTCTGGCAACTGAATGGTATGTGCTGTTTTCGGAGCATACCTGAAACTAATCAATGTGGCTATGATTGATTCACATAAGTACAATAGGTATAATTTTGTCGTGATTTCTTCATTTTAAGCTTTTATTCGCCTCTATTATTCCGTTTCATTTGCCTTTTATTAACACATTTCAACATGCGTAAATGCTTTAAATAATAACGAATTGATTTTTGACGACGATTTAACCGACCCTTAGCGGTATGAAAGTAATATTCTTGGATTTTAGTATAATGTACATCGCAAAAGTACTTGTTACAGTACCATTATGCATGCCCAAATGTTGTAGACACCAATCGACTACGGAAGTACACCGGAGGGGGTGGGGGATATTTCGCAAGATACAAGGGAGTGCTGGAAAAATGAAATGGCATTGTGGAACTAAGAGACCATTTTGGCTTTCTCCTCCTTATATAGGGAGGGAGGGCATTTTTGCGGCCACTCATCCATGCCCCTTCCTTTCTACATAAAAGAAAGACATCAGTATATGGTATATATACAGGGTGATGCATAAATGTCTTTATAAATCGCAGGGTGTATTCTTAAAACAAAAGTAAGGATCTTTTAAACTATTTCCCCCCCCACCCCCACCCCACCAGCTTCAGAGAGGGGGGACATAGTTTAAAAGGTCAATATTAGTGGGAAGATAATTTAACAGGTTTTACTTTTCTTATTTACATAATAGAATTTTTAAGATATGTATATAAGATACATATCTTGAAAATTCTACTATATTCTATCATATTTCCGGTTTAAAAATTCTATTACAGGGTTTTGCAGTCAACTTTCTTATATTCGCAAATCAACTGTCGCGAAAATATTTTGTCGAACTGTATTAAAAGTTCTGATGCTTATTATTGTTTTGACGATGCACCTTTGTGATAGAAATGCAACGTGAGTCAGGTCTTACTTAATTATTTTCACACAGAGCGATTTCGCTGGAACTAAGATCAGCCATAGTTAGATAGTCCCATCAGTACAGTTCCCCTTTGTAATGGATAGACATTATGTGTGTGACATAGACAACTGTGTGTGCTAGACAAATGTGTGTGATCCATATATATATATACATATATAAAGTATATGCCCGGTTAGGTCAACTGAATACCGGTTAGGTTAACTGAATGCCCGGTTAGGTCAGCTGTACGCCCTTGATTGATTATGTTAAGTCGTGATATTTTCGTTAGTTTTAACGAAAATATCACAACTTAACCTAACCAATCGTCAAGGGCGTACAATTGACCTAACCGGGCATTCAATTAACCTAACGGGTTAAGGGTTAGGATTGCAGCACCGGACTGTAAGTCACAGTGTTAATTTTGTTGAGCCAAACGGTGTACATACGCAGCACATAGAATCTTAGTATAGTCGAGAAACCCGTAGGTTTCGAGCTATAGCACGCGACAGAAAAATGAAACTCGTAAAGATTTTTTACATTTTATGCAAATACACACCAGTATAATACATTTGCTTCATTTGTTTCAAAATTCAATGTCTAATTTTCATCTATTATTAGTTCGTTTGAGCATTTGAAATGAATTAATAATACTTTTTATTTATGCTTTATAGTATAAATAATAATTACCTTGGAAGTGATATTTTATCTTTAATTCAGGGGTTGAAAAACTCTTTTTTTTTTTTTTTTAAACGAACCCACCTGAGGTTTTGGGTTTTTTTAGGCAAATTTGTTTTTTTTTGTTTATTTATGCATTTTTCAATATAAATAATTATATAATATACATAATGGATTAGTAATTTTGTTATTTCATACACTATGGTTTTTAAAGAATTATAAATAGTTAATAGCTGGTATTAAAATTTTATACAGGGTGTCCCATAAGTCCGGCATCATAGGAAAAAATAATAAAAAAAGGCAAAACAAAAGCTTTTATTTACAGAACGTGCTCAAGAAGTTGTTTTAAAGAGAACTGCAATCTGGCCCACCTGAAGGGAACAATCCGATTCCAACCACATCAAACTCAACGGAGAGAATACCAGGATAGTGAGCCTACTATCCATCAGCACTATTTGGCCCAAGGGATGCAAGAAAACCCAAGACCAAATACCATTCCTGCACCCAGATCTTATGCTGATGTAGCGGGTCCAGGTAAGCCCACTGGTGAAAATAGTACAGCAAGCAACCATGAAACCCCATTGAGAAAGTTATTATTTTTATCATAATGAAAACATTAATATTAATTTTAATTCTTATGCATTGCCTGCCATAATAGTAATATCACGAAATTTGAAAAATTATGTCATATATGCATAATTCTATATTATATTGATAGATTAACTAAATATCCGCATCCGCAGATGTTGAAAAACTGACATCCGGTCCACCACTAAATATATATATATATATATATATATATATATATATATATATATATATATATATATATATAATTTAGTGGTGGACCGGATGTCAGTTTTTCAACATCTGCGGATGCGGATATTTAGTTAATCTATCAATATAATATAGAATTATGCATATATGACATAATTTTTCAAATTTCGTGATATTACTATTATGGCAGGCAATGCATAAGAATTAAAATTAATATTAATGTTTTCATTATGATAAAAATAATAACTTTCTCAAGAGTTTCAGCCACAGAAAATTCAATGAAACAAGTTTCATTCAATTTTCTGTGTTACCAGGTATGTATATTTTGAGGTTTATATATTTGTTTGTTCATTAATCTTTACATGAAATGTGCATGACTGGGCCTTATAAATTACTTTATAAGCTAATTTAATTGTAAATTGCATAATTTATTAGAGGTAATATCCGCATAACATCCGCAGTCAGAAGTGCGGATGCGGATTTTAAAATGATGCGGATGCGGATATCCGGTCCACTACTAATATATATATATATATACACTCCCTGTATCATTGTTCTTAGGATCATTAATAGAATATGGAAAATAGCCCAGCAGAATATGAACTCGAGGCATCTTGAGTAAAAGGGCTGGGCGCTACAAATACGCAACAAAGTACAGTAAAAAATAATAACCAGGGATATATTTCAAAACCGGAGGGAACGTATAATACTTTCGAATCAAGTCAGGGCTATTTTCTATTATGCAAAAGTTGTACCTGATCATGAAGAAAATTTTATATATATGGAATGAATTTCACAATTAAACACGTAAAAATAATAAATGATGCACACCCACAGTGAAAATAAAAAGCAATTCCAATGCTTTTCAGTAGAATAGTTGAAAAATGGTGAATGCAATGCAATTGCATACAATATTGATTGTTGTAAGGGTTGTTGTAGTGCCATGCAACACTGCAGGAAAGGGGGTACGGCGGACGAGGGTATGCAGGAAGGGGGTCGGGTAGACCTTCCAAGGAGAGTGGGGGGTAATGTAACCTATCAGCTCAGTCCCATGTGTATGTATTTAAATTATATGTGTACATTTAAATTGCGTGTGTATATGAATGTGTATATATATATATATATATATATATATATATATATATATATATATATATATATGTGTGTGTGTCAGCAGGAATGTGTGTGTGTGTGTGTGTATATGTGTATATGTATATGTATAGGAACTATAAAACACGAGTCTTTATTAACCGTATACCGAAATTTAGATGAGCCACTTTCATCCGCTGCGAATGACAACCTCAGAGTGGGAGCAAACCGTTGACAGCCAGGTGGGCTGGCTGAATGGCTGTGTAGCTGAGTGGCTGTGTTGCTGACCGGCTGGGGAGTCATGGTAGGGGGAAAAGCATAGTATCCAGAACCCACGCACGCACACACGTTCACACACAAACATACCCGTAATACCATACCACATCAGAATGGAGGAGCGTAGTTCACCCATCACCATCCCACTTCAGCCATACGGGGCTCCAATAAACCTTAGCCCTCCCGCCCATGGCCTAAACCATTAGAGGTACAGTAAAACTAAACATACTTTACAAAAGAGAATTTAATCTTGCATTTAATGAGAAACAATTAAAACTTGGTGTTCCCGCCATTGGCTTCCAAGACAGCCTGAATTCGCTTTGGGTAGCTTGCCAAAAGTGACGTGAATAGATCTTGATCGTTACGCAAATTTGCTAAAGCAGTTTCAATGTGTTGCGTCATTGTATCCTTCGAAAATCGATTTGCTGCAGGTTCTTGAAACAAGAGACATTCAACTTTGTCCTTTATAACTGATCCAATGTGTCCACAGACGTTCAGGTCAGGAGAATTTCCTGGTCATTCTTCATTTCCAAAGAAATCGATCTCATGGTTCAGCAACAACTGTTGAGTGGCTAATGCCTTAAAGCAGGGGCCTTATCGTGCAGAAGTGTGACCTGATCGACATCCATAACACTGTTTGGGTTTCTTAGAAAAGGAATGACATGCTGGGATAGAATAATATCACGACAATACTGTCCATCCCAACTCTGACCATTTGGCTTCAGCACCCACATGAGCTTCTTTGCAGTGAACAAAAGTAAACACACCAACACAGTCTGGACTTTTTAATAATTGGCGATAATGTTCATTGTCATCGATTTCATCTGGTGTTGTGGCCCACACTCGATCATTTTGGTAGTTAGGCCGACGTGTTACGTAAAAAAAAAATTCATCGGAGACAGCTAAATGCATGAAATCATCCACATCCCAATCTTCAAGATAATGGGCAAACCACATTCTGTCATCGATGTTAAGTTGAGTTTTTCTTGGCTTTGGGAAGTTCATGCCAAGGCTTTAAACCATGCCTATGACAATACAGTCGAATGATCTCACCACTAACGATCTTTCCTCTCAACATTTTGATCTCTAGAAAGTTTAACACAGCTGTTTTTCCGCTTACGCGTACCGCTTTCAATGATGTCCTTTGTTTCCTGAGAGAGTGGCAAATTTGGGCGCCCAGATTTGGTTGTATCCATTTCACATTCATCCAAAGTTTTATTCCAATTTCTTTTGACGAAGTCCTCACTTCTTCGCAACTTTTTGGCAACCCATGAACGTGTTATAATGGTGGCTCCAGCATCACGAGATTCCCGAAATGTTATTACTCGTATGCGATCTCTCACAGTTGCCTCTCCGAATCACCAATTAATTGAGAAGCCGTTATATTATCACTTTATCAGCTAGAGCAGGGGTTCCCAATTTATTTGAACCTCGGAACACTTTTCATTTCGCCAAGAACTTGCGGAACAGTTTTAAAATTTTTGGTGGTGCTAATTATTGAAGTGAAATATTTTGCATCAAATTGAACAGCATAGTACTACATACAGGAAATAAACACTCAAAGTCTAAAGGAAACAATTATATATTCACAGGCCTGCAAAATTGAGGGTCCTAAAACCTTTTTTGAAATTGTATGCTGGTTTTATAGGAATTTGGGGTGCTAAATCCAAAAACGGCTCAGATTTGCTCCATCACGTATAGTTTTTTCACAATTTGCTATAACGTTTTTATGTTGTAATATGTTACTGAATAAATAAGTAGTGAAGAATTACCACATGAAACCTATTTCCTGGCCAATTCTGAATATATTTATTTAAAAAAACTATAAAACTTGGTTACTTACATCTTTACTTAGTGGAAAGGCTTAATAGTCCCGTTTTCTTTTGCCAGTGAAGCTGCGTCTGTTGCATTTCCTTTTGTGCGCTGCTTCCGGATTTTCACGATGCAGCATCCAGCAATAATCCCCCATCATATTAACGTTCTACCGGCCTTGGTATCTCTTTTCCATCTCCTTAATCTCTTGATGGAAACGTTCTCCCTGTTCCTCACTTACTGCACCTAGATTTTCTGGGAAAAAGTCCAAGTGTGCATTCAAGAAATGAATTTTGATACTCATTGAGCATCCCAAAGCTTTGAATTTCTCCAGCATGTTTTCAACAATGAGTGCATATTGAGGGTCCTTATTATTCCCAAGGAACTTAGTAACCACACTTTTGAAGGAATTCCAAGCCTCTTTTTCTACTTCAGTCATCGTAGACAAGAAGTTTTCATCTGACAACAGTCTTCTAATGTCTGGGCCTACAAAAATACCTTCTTTTAATTTTGCTTCTGATAGGTTAGGAAACTTCTTGCAGAGGTACTTAAAGCATTCTCCACTTTTTTCTAATGCCTTAACAAACTGTTTCATAAGGCCTAGTTTTATATGAAGAGGTGGTAGAAGTACTTTCTTTGGGTCAACAAGATTTTTACGCAAAATATTCTTGCTTCCAGGTTCTAGAGATCTTCTTTGTGGCCAGTGTTTTTGCTCACAGTGTTGACTCTTTGCTCTGCTATCCCATTCACAAAGGAAACATGGGAACTTAGTATATCCTCCCTGCTGCCCCAGAAGCATGCACAATACCTTAAGGTCTCCACAAATCATCCAGTGATGATCATAATATTTTATCTTTGTAAGAACCAATTCCAAATTCTCATAACTTTCTTGGAGATGTACCGAGTGACCAACAGGTACAGAGGCATACTTGTTCCCATTGTGCAAAAGAACAGTTTTTAGACTTCTTTTAGAAGAGTCGATGAAAAGTCTCCATTCATCCGCTTTGTACTCAATGCCAAATGCCTGTACCAAACCATCAATATCACTACAGTAAACTAAATTGCCCTCATGTGAAAAGTAGTGAATAAACTCCTTTTCTCTTCTTCTATACAAATATATCGATGTTCCAGCTGATAATAAATTTCTTTCTTTTAATCTGGAGCCTAAGAGTTCAGCAGATTCCTTGGATAATCCCAAATCTCTCACTAAATCGTTTAGTTCAGATTGAGTGAACAACTGGGGGTCTTGACTTCCTATATCACACTGAAATTCTTCATGATCAGTATCTGAATCAGAATTACTAGGCAAATCTTCCAATGTTTCTGGTGGAAGCGGAACTGGAACTTCTGGCCCATGAGGAACAGGTCGAAAAGCTGATGGAAGATTTGGATAGAATATGGCTTTCTTATTTTTTGAGTTATAGCCTTTAACATCACAAGAGCAAAAATAGCAGTCGTCACAGTGATTTTTTGGCTCCCTCCATACCATTGGTACACCAAATCTGAATGCTTTCTTTTTGCCTTTACACCATTTCCTTAGATCCTCTACGCAAATAAAACAAACTTTGTGTGGTGCCCATGGTTTGTCTTGGTCTCCTAGTTTCATTCCAAAGTAGGCATGGTACACTTGCCTAATAAAATGTGTTACGTTTCTTTGATGTTTCTTGATCACAAATTCCCCGCATATGTAGCAGAAGCTGTCGGGACTGTTGACACATCCACGGCTAGCCATGATTCACAACTTACTACAGTACCCAGAACACAATAAGAGTCTTGAATTTAATTTATCCTAGAAAGAATAAGAAAGGGGTTACAGTCTTCTAATAGGCTTTCTTAACACTATCAAAACACGCTATTTCGCTGATATAAAACACAAAAAACAGCTCAAAATCACTGAAAAAATTCGCTTCGGATGAAATCTGAGTAACAACTGACTCATACGGCTTGGCAACCCAGTATTTATAGTCTCTTAGAAGTTTCTAGTAATTTCCGGAAATCTGGCATTTTCTCGAAGTCGCTTCACAAAAAAATCGAATTTGTGAAATAACTTTGTGTGGTATAACATTTTTATTGTGTTTTTCGAATTCAGCACACAAAAATACATTGTAAACAGCTAAAATTATGAAAAAAGTTTTTTCATCGTAGGCCTGTGAATTATTTATTTTATTTCAGTTTAGTTAAAGCTTTAATCTTTTTAATGAGATGTATGTTTCTTGGCTTAAAAATACAAATATTTTCAATAAATATAATTTAAAAATTATATATATATATATTATATATATATATATATATATATATATATATATATATATATATATCTTTTATCTACCACAGGCATATTCAAGTAGATCATCCCTTTTATATCTTCATTTAATCCAGGGAGAAATATAAGTTTTGTATTGCGATATCTGACAAACATTTTATTTCAGACTCAACAGGAACAAACATTATACAAGTGGTCTATAGAATGTCAAGAGATAGTTGTCTGGAGCACTGACTATGTAGGCCAGTGATTCACTATGCATAATGAACATACAGTTGCCTACGCCAATGCTTCCAGATTTGAGATCTATAAAATATATCGGAGATCAGTCCACTAACCATGAGTAATACTTAACATTTAATGTACACATATGAAATTTTCTATTCAAAGTATTTCCCTGAGCATATAATTGTCTACACTGCCTTAGAATATCACAGCCATCTAAAAGACTATCAGTTAGTATGTGGACAAGATACTTAGTCTGGATCATTTCTGACAGCACCATACCTTTCATTTGAAATTCAGGAAATTTTATATACTTGTAGGCGTTGTTCCTTATAATCGTAATATGACTTTTAGCAGAATCATATTTTATGTTGTTATCCTTGGTGCGGCTTCGTGCTGCTTATGGGGGATTCTAAACTCTATACTTGACGTTTGATGTGGTGTTGTTGGTGGTCGTTAAGGTTCATAATGAGGTACAGCTTTCCTGGGTGGTCGCTAAAATCCGTAATTATGTCGGTGTTGTAATATTGGTCCTGGTTGTATGGCTGAAGTGGGATGGTGATGGGTGAATTACACTCCTCTATTCTGATGTGGTATGGTATTACGGGTATGTTTGTATGTGAGCGTGTGTGCGTGCGTGGGTTATGGATACTATGCTTTTCTCCCTACCACGACTCCTCAACCGGTCAGCCACACAGCCACTCAGCCAGCCCACCACCAGGATGTCAACGGCTTGTTCCCAGATATTCGCAGCGGATGGAAGTGTCTCATCTAAACTCCCGTATGCGGTTAATAAAGACTCGTGTTTTATATTTTTTAACATACACACACACACACACACACACACACACACACATACATACACACACACTACACATATATATATATATATATATAATATATCTGCTTACATAGATATACACAATTCATATATATACACACGCAATTTAATATACACATACATATATACACGTACAATTTAAATACATGCACATGGGATTGAGCTGATAGGTAAAGTTATCCTCACCCCCGCTTGGAGGTCTACCCCGACCCCCTTCTTGCAGTTTTGCATGGCACTGGCACTGCAGCAACCCTTGCAACAATCAATAATGCATGCAATTGCATTGCACTCGGTATTTTTGAAACCATACTACTCTTCGTGTATGGAACCCTTCATCATTCCTTGTCCTGATGAGGTGTTCAATAATGAATCATTTTTGTTTTCCCTCTGTGTATATATATATATATATTGAATTAAGTTTCAAATTAAACAGAAAATGGTTTCTTTATTTAGGCTGTTTATTTAGATTTTAGAGTAATAAACATGAAATTAACTAAATCTTCTTGAGAAAAAAGGACAAAGTAAATCCTTCTAAAAAAAAAAATATTAAGTATTTGATCATTATTAAGTATTTTGATCATAATCTAAGTACAAAGAAAAGTGTTTGTTTACGAAAGTGTTCTTCAAAACTTAAAGAAGATTCGAAAATATCGAATCGGAGCCCAAGCTAACAAATCAAATCGAATCTCCTCTCCCGATTCAAATAAAGTCGAATTTCGAAGCTTCGCAGGGCCCTATATATATATATATATATATATATATATATATATATATAATAATAAACATGTTAATAATACATTTTAATCAAATTAATTTCTAATATCAGATATGTAAATTGTTAAAAAAATATTGAATAATATTGTAAAACTTCAAGTAACTTTTATCCTTTTACTGAAAAAAGGACTTTCTTGTTTTTCTGAAGGTTTAATTCTTTATGCAAATGTCTTACGTATTTCGTTTACTCTCAAATCAAATATCCAAACGGAATACCTAAATCTGAGCCAGGCCCAGTTACAGCCGACGTACATATCAGTTTTCCAAAGCCATTACTGAACTTTCTAAGAAAAAAGTGCGACAAATTAAAAACTTTTTTTTTTTTAATCATATCGAGGTTTTTATATTTTCTTCTTTTAACCTTTCTGAAATACACTGAAAAAATTGACAAGTTTTACTGCTTTACAATTTGAATTGTTAAATGTGGTTTTATTTTATTTTTATTTAATAGTGACGTGGTTGTTTAATTTCCTTCGCAACATCTAAGGTCATATGAAGGAGGGACTTACGGCTTTACGTGAGCCCGATTTTGTTGGAGGGGGTAAGCAAGTTTTGTCCGAAAAAGTAAGCGAAACCG